>NMRB01002988.1:0-12090 GCA_002633025.1 Notospermus geniculatus
CTGACGGGTGTGGGCAGTGGTACTTCTGCCACTTTTCACCCACAGGAACCAACCAAAAACCATCCTTCCCACGTTCCTATCACTCTGGATCCCTATTTAAGTGGGGGAAGAACAGAACAGCACATCTAGGCCTGTCAGATTTGAATGGAATGCTGTGGTAAAGATTATGATCAATATCAGTGATCAGTGGTTTGTTGGTGTTGCGTAAGGTCATAAAAGGGAATACTTGAATTTGACGTCCCACTGATCACTTAGGCCTACCCACATGTCATGGTTGATTATGCATGTTGTAACTGATATTGACCATAATCTTTACCACAGCATTCCATTCAAATCTCACAGGCCTAGATGTGCTGTTCTGTTCTGCCCCCACTTAAATAGGGGTCCAGAAATGAAGAAAATCACACATTTTATGCAAATATTTCAGCAAAACCAATATGTTTAGTAATGATTTTTCGATGGATGATAAATAATACCATTACTCTCCCAGCACAACAAACATTAGGGAATAATTTCACTGTTTTCATGCTGATTTCGGACATTTTGCAAATGCTCTTTGTTTTCCTAATTAATGAAGGTGATGTTATATTTTTCTTTCATGATTATGTAGCTCACATTATAAAATATTATACCTGAAGTTATCATGAAAATCTAACAACTGCAACATAATGAAAAATTAGTTGGGAAAATGGTTCCGAAAGTGAACAGCCCCTTTGCACCAAATTCCAGAATTTCACAATCGATTTTACAGATTTGTTGGCTAAAAGGGGAGGCGAGTGCCCAGTGCACCCCCCCCCCCTCTGGATCCCGCCTGAAGGTCAGACTGCCTTGAAGACATTTTCATCAGGCAACATGACCTGACTGGACTTCACCAGCTTCTCCAAGAATTGGAATCCACTCATTCTATGGTCAAATGTGACAATCGCACTTGGCAATGGCCACAGCGGAAGTTGTGGAGTTTACCTTCTCTGTGACCCTGTATTTCAGCCTTCTTTTTACCGACATCTAACATGGCTTGGTTGATATCACAAATAGTCACATGGGTTTTTCCATCTTCCGAATTGGAAATCTGCTGGTTTGTTTCTTCAGTGTCGACTGTGAGTTCTGATGTGATATCAAAGTCTTCTTCAGCTGTCTTTGGTTCATCATTCTTTATATACTGCAGGAATCTGAATGCAATATCACCTGAAAAAAACATTTTTAACATTTAGTGAAGCGTGCCCACTTTATCATGCAGCTATGTTAGATAAAACCAAACGTAGATCATCCTCTCTTATCTATTTTTACAATAAATCGTAAAGTCGTCTCCGAATATTTTCACAAATTTTCGACCCCAATCGGGGTCTTCCTCAGGCGCTATGTCAGGGTTCTCCACAGGGTTTGAAACAGACCGGGCGCTGGTGACGTCACACGGTTACTGATATCGGAAGCCACTGCCGCACACGTGTCCTTGGCGAGGGGTCTGGGGGCTTCGCCCTGTAAAATCTGAAATCTAGACGCCCTGAAATGCCATTTCCCAGCATTTCAGAACGCAAATCTAGCTCCTGTTGGCGCTTGCAAAACCTCAGTGTTATTTAATTTTGACCAGGTGGTGATTTTTTTTGACCGGGCGGCAGATTTTTAGACCGGGCGCTGAGATCAATCCTGCGTTTTAGAACGGGCGCCGCGCCCGTTCTGTTACACTAGTGAAGAACCCTGTTAATGTAGAAGAGATCCCAGAGGTGAAAGGGTCGAAAATTTGCGAAATATTCGTAGACGACTATTCCGATTTATTGTATACTGTGTGTCGTTTTTGTGCTGTTTTTTTTTATATCTTATCTATTTTTGATACAACATAGTCTAAAAGAATTCAATGGTGTGGGTATCAAATAACTTGCAATAATCTGAAGAAGAGTAATATAAATGTGCAAGTCTGAATGGTAATATGCCAAGGCTCCTAAGTATCAAGTTTGTCTATCAGAATCAACAATTTCCATCATTTCATTACCTGTTCCACCAGCAACATCTAAGAGCTTCGTTCCGGCCAATGGAGCTATTTTGCTAATGAAATAATCTTTCCAAAGTCTGTGAACACCAGCACTCATTGCATCATTCATCAGGTCATATTTTTCTGAGACATTTTCAAAGACACCATACACTAGAATGATAATAAATACACATAGGCTACTGTATTATACAATACAAATGAAATCTCACAAACATATTGTAAACACCAAAATTGCAGGTTACTTAAAGATACTGATGGATTGATGATCACAAAATTCTCATCAATGCCTCACCAACAAAGAGCTCCCTCCCCCCCCCCAAAACAGGCCCTAATGGACAAAACATCACATTGATCAAATGAACTCTGCCGTGTGTCTGCCGAGCCCCTTATATGAAAATACATAGGCTGTGAATAAAAATATCATTGGCAATGTCAATCAATGTCCAACCAATATTATAATGTCAATCCCTCAATGACAATGACATGGCTTGGCAGGTCCGTAGGATAGAACAGATTAGACCATTTTGACATATTAAAATCATTTTGGCAGTTATTAAAAGGCCGCGCCTATTCTTACGACGATCTCTATGCATTTTACATACGATCCCCTACTACACTATTTTTTACGACGATCCCAATCCTTTTTTTGCCTATAGCTCTAGCCCTAGCCCTAACCATCCCCCTACCCCAAACCCTACCCCTAGTCCTAACCCTAACCCTACCCTAAGGCCAATGAAAATTGATAGTTTCTCGTCAACAATTTTTCAGAATTTGATGAGGTTTTTTTTCCATTTATTATTCATTATTCATTATTTTTTTCATGCAAAAGACGACCCTTTTCAGATTCACCATAGCACGACAAGTACCGTACCATTCAAAAGGGCATACTTGGTAGTATGCTTGGCATACTTGGTAGTATGCCCATTTTAAATGGACACACCAACTACCTATGCCCTTTTGATATTTGAATGGTAGGCCTACTTTCTGAAATGATGATGATAATTGGAAGCTTTTATAACTTTGATCCTGTCCATGTCTGACGGTTTGTGTAGCTATGATTAAAATTGATAACAATAATGTTTTGGATTAAAACCATGAATGTTGTGTTATTTATTCACAACATGACAGAAAAAACTCTTCCACTAAATTGGAATTACTGGTATGCAGATTTTTGGGAAATAATGAAATTTTTGTAAATAATGAAATTTTTTGATAAGGGGCCTAAATCAGATGCGGGCGCTGACGACGAGAAACTAATAATCAATTTTTATTGGCCTAAACCTAAATCCGCTATCCCGCTTAAATCCCTAAAAACTACTAGGCCTAGGGTAGGCCTACCCTAGTACGCGCCGGCCGCGCGGAGCGCCTTAACACAACACGTGCCCGCGAGAGAAAAGTACCCAGAATTCATTGCAAATCTATACCATCGAATTTCATTCGAGTGGCAGAAAAATGGCCGCCCAAATCGGGACCGGGTACCAGTGGGGTACCAGTCTATGGAAGAAAAAGTGGCTCGCATGGTCGCCACCATCTTGGAATTTCAGGTCTCGTTCCATGCGTGAACAGCTCACCCGTGTACTTAAACCCAACGTACATCCTCAGCAACAAGTTGAATAATTATCTAAATCACCTTTCGAATGAAATAAAGGGTAGCCTAATTTTCTGAAATGGGCCTAAATCTCACATTGCGCTCCCGATCCGGCAGCAAACGCGACCGCCGCCATTTGCAATAAGGCGTTGCTAAGCAAACCACACCACGTCGCAAGACGCAACGTCATTGGTCGAGAATCCGCCCTCGTCTCACTACACAGTTTTGATCAGAATCAAATGTGACGTCAGAATCTTTCCAGGGTCTTAGGCCTACTGCAGAGTTTTGGCGGGAGAATATGGCACTGCCGTCAGGCCTACACCCACCACCATGGCCAGGCAGCGCCCATGACTTTACCAGGACTTATTATCAAGCTAGGGGCCTGGGGGTTTCCCCCAGAAAGGGGGGGTTCAGGGGGTCTCCCCCCGACCTTGCGCTGCTGCACGCTCACATGTCGTTGGACATTTTCATATTAGGCCTAGCTACTAGGCCTAGGCCCTATCGTCGGAAAAATAAGCATCGTCGTAAGATCCACTTTCTAATTAAAAATCCCTTCACTGGCTTCAGTCATCAATTCAAGTTTATCTGATTACAAATAAATTAAAAATTTAATTCAGCATGACATCTCATTCATGTTCATCATTCATGTTCATCCAATGACATCATTCATGTCATTGGTCTTCAGTAGGCCTACACAATTAGTTCCATTCTTCTCCACGAGGGGCGTGGTTGCTGGGAGGTTATCGAGGTTGCCGCACCTTTCCTCTCTTTTTCTTCCTCTGTTACCGTTTCAAAACCAAAATGGGTTTCAGAATTCCGTTCATCGTTCGATCCTTTGTCATCAACATGACTGGCATGGTTATTGGATAAATATCTTTGTTGCAAAACGCAGGAAAATAGACGCGCCCGCGCCGCATTTCTAGCCAGAGAGGCCATTTTGATTCTAGCACGTAGATAAATGCGCAAGAAACGAATCGCTCTTTGAATTAAGTTCCTGTCAAAATATCTCAACTGAACAAAAGTATAAAAAAATAAAACCCACAGTATTTCGAAAATGATAAATATTTTAGTCTTTTGATTCATTGCAACATGTTTGAAATGCTTTAGTTAATTTATTATTGTGCTCATTTTTATGCCGTGTCGAATAAATAATCGTTAGTTTTCCGAGAGGAGGTAGTGGGCCGATGTACATGGCCGTCACCGTGCATTTGCTCGCCTATTCTGTGGGAGAAAAATTGACATTTCTCTGACATTTGTGATTGTAGTTTGGCCGGAAATAAAAGCGAATATTGCCGAACATAGTTTTACTGGCACATCTGTTATTTTGTCCAAATGCAGTCTACATTGGCGACGGCATGCCTTTTTTTCGCAGGAAGTCGGGTGAGCAAAAACTGCGCTCGCACACAGACACACAACACTGCACTGCATGACTGCACTGGCACTGCAGAGCACAGTGTGGCTTCACTGCACTGACTGCCACTGCCACTCTGACTCACTGGCAGTGGGCATAGCACTGCACTGTGGCATCACTGCTTTACGGTGTGGCTGCACTGCCACTGGCAAAATTGCCACTGACTACCGGTAGGCACTATAGGCCTAGGGCCTACCCTGCCTAGGCCTACTAGACGCTAGAGTGACAGGGCTGCTCACTGTCTGTTGGGTATGCATGGGTGCTTACTTGTACGTTTCCACCGTACACTGTAGGCCTACGGAAATCATTGCCAATTGTACGTGATACGTTTGAAGGTCCCCATCATACGTTTTGGAGATTTTTGGTCAGAAACATCATCATGAAATACGTTTAAAAGTAATCGTTCTACGTTTGAAAGTAGGATTTGTAAGGAATAAACGTGACGAAGTTCACATGTTGTTTTCGTCGTTCTCTACCTCCCACTGAGCCGCTAACTTAATTGTACCCAAAAAATGTAGAAAATACCCAAAAATATCAGTCCATAAACATATTGTACCCAAAACATTGTCAAAATACGCAAACTCAGTCAATTCATATATTGTACCCAAAAGTTTGGCAAAATACCCAAACTTTTGTAGAAAAATACCCAGAAATTTTTTTGGGGGTAAGCAGCAGTGGGTATGTAGGTCTACACACTACACTACCTATATAGGATGTGGCCAGTGGTTTTCTCCCTTGTGATTGGCTGTCTATTTTTAAACGCGGATGTAAAAATCTCCACATGTCATTTCATCAAAGGAATATGTAGTTGCCATTGCGCCGCATGCCATTATGCCACTGAAGAGTGAAGTCTAAAGAACCAAATGACTTGGCTGTTGGGGCCTAGTCATATGACTTCAAATCAAATGACATAGCTAGCCATCAGGGCCTAGGCCTATGACTCTGACATGAACACTGACATCCATAATGATGTTTATGTGATGATTTTCTACTTCCACTTCCAGATAAACAGACCAAACCACCTACACCACAGACTACTCCCAAACAAAAGAGGGGAGGTACACCGTTAGGTCAGATACCAGACAGTCCAGATACCCTCCCAAATGGGGACATTCCAGGTTTAGGTAAAGCGCTGAATTTTAGCAAATGGAGTTCGAGTGTGGTGTATTCGATTTCTCATGTTGGAAACTGGTGTCAATCTGCTGTACAATTCCCAGCATGAGTAAGGCCTCTTTATAAGCAATGGTACAACAAATAAATAGTAATACAGCTTTAAAGACTGGCTGATGAATGAGATGTAAGTTTACCCGCCTACTGACCTCTGTTGGATCTTTTTTGCAGATTTTTGTGTAAAGTTTCTATAATTATAATTTCAGGTTTACCTGCAACTTCAACAAATGGAGAAAACAGTGGTGCTAGACCAAAACAACTACTTTCCAGATCAGGAAGTTATCATGATAGCCAAACTGGAGATCTTGGTAAATACAGTATTTTACAATACAGATAAACATATCCAGCATTTTTGTACATGTACCAGTGCAAATCTAGAGAACATATTTTTTGTACAACAAATGTCTCCTAGTGTTAAGTTTTCTAGCCCTGAGTTACAAAGGGCCTTCTTCAGGTACAATCACAAAAAACAACCTCCAGAAGCAGGCCTTGTCTTTTAAGGCGAGCGATCACTCGCCCACACCATAGCTCGCCTAAAATGGATTTTAGGTGAGTGGTTTTCCACTCACCTTGGAAGAGAAAGGCTCACCTCAGAAACGGCAGTTTACAGTGTATGTAGGCCTAATTTCATCCATTTCACTGAAAATCACTCGCCTGGGATGAAGTGGGTGAGCAATTTATCACTCGCCTGCACTTTTCAAAAGACAAGGCCTGCAGAAGATGAGAAATGACATGGCTGAATTGCCACTTTGTAATCTCCACTGGTCGGAAAGGATCAAGTGAGCACTGAATGAGCCGTTCTTTGAGTTCCCCAGACAGGTTTCTGGGGAGACTGGCATGATAATGCAAGCATTTTGAGATTGTAGAGCAGTGGAAAGCGATATAATTACAGTGATTATCATTACATTTTACAGTTATATGAACCGGAAATCTGTAATGTTGATTTCTGATGTAATATACAATGTAATTAAACATTTCTGCCATTTACAGGTCATGTCAGTTCCTTGCCTTTTGAAGATGTGGCGCAGATGACTTCTAGATTATCTAAGACATTGCACGAGGTCTTGCGTGATCGTGATGCACTTGCGTACTTTATCCAATACATGAACAGTCGCGGCGGAGGACATTTGATCAAATTTTGGTTGGATGCAGAAAGCTTCCAAGCGTCCACATGGACAAGAATTCGGTCACATTCGTTGAACTCTTTGAGCAAGAGCGCTGTTGCTAGTCGGTCAAGATCAAACACGAGCAGCGAAAATTCACAGGGTAGTCCAGAGAATCCAACCAATTTCTTACCAAAAGAATCAAGCTCAAAAGTGCCAAATTTACCCGATCCTGGACCTGGTCCCGGGTCAATATGTGTCAGCAAAAGTGATGAAACTAAAGGTGCAGGGTCAGCTAGCCCTGTTCCAGATGATCAACTGTCAACGTGTAGCAATAATAACTCGGTGAATGGGAAATCGGATGGTGATGAGAAACAGTCAAAAAACAGTCCTGTAGTGTTCTTTGACTTGACAAATGAGGATGTTCTTGGAGAAAAACTTCGTAAAAGTAAGTGGTTTCTACCTCTCCCCTGGCCTGGGGGAGGGTGGGGTGTCGGTGGGTTCAAAAGAGGCCCCCCCCCAGGTAAAAAGTCTTTGAAATTGACCATGAAAAGTCATCCTGCCGTTACAAGTACATGTAGTCTTAAAACGACTAAATTTTAAGAAAATTTTCAGAAACGAACATATCGGGCCTTTTCAGGAGTCGGGCGCTATCATGCTGGCGCCTATAAATGCCCGCCAATTGTTTGTTGCCATCACAATTCATGGCGCCTGTCAGGAGGAGATTATCTAGCACCCTATACTCCTGAAGTACATGTAGGCTGTCGGCAATGAAAAGTGTCCCTTCTGACGGGAGTGAATCGCTTCCATGGCGGGAGTGAATCACTTCTGTGGCAGGAGTGAATCACCTCCATGGGCCATCCCAGTGAAGTGATTTTTTTTCATAGCTCCTGTGGTAACTTTTGCGGGAGTGTTTGATAGCTCCCGTCCTCAAATCTCCTGGAAAAAGGCCTGGAACATCCCTTGAGCTTCCACACTCGCCTTTGCAATTTGCAGCCAACTGATAGCTCACTTTGATCTATTTTCAGGTATTGAAAAAGATGCTGTAAATATTTATTCACTGTTGCTAGTCGGTCAAGATCAAACACGAGCAGCGAAAATTCACAGGGTAGTCCGGAGAACCCAACCAGTTCCTTACCAAAAGAATCAAGCTCAAAAGTGCCAAATTTACCCGATCCGGGACCTGGTCCCGGGTCAATATGTGTCAGCAAAAGTGATGAAACTAAAGGTGCAGGGTCAGCTAGCCCTGTTCCAGATGATCAACTGTCAACGTGTAGCAATAATAACTCGGTGAATGGGAAATCAGATGGTGATGAGAAACAGTCAAAAAATAGTCCTGTAGTGTTCTTTGACTTGACGAATGAGGATGTTCTTGGAGAAAAACTTCGTAAAAGTAAGTGGTTTCTTCCTCTCCCCTGGCCTGGGGGAGGGTGGGGTGTCGGTGGGTTCAAAAGAGGCCCCCCAGGTAAAAAATCTTTGAAATTGACCATGAAAAGTCATCCTGCCGTTACAAGTCTTAAAACGACTAAATTTTAAGAAAATTCTCAGAAACGAACATATCGGGCCTTTTCAGGAGTCAGGCGCTATCATGCTGGCACCTGTAAATGCCCGCCAATTGTCTGTTGCCATCACAATTCATGGCGCCTGTCAGGAGGAGATTATCTAGCACCCTATACTCCTGAAGTACATGTAGGCTGTCGGCAATGAAAAGTGTCCCTTCTGACAGGAGTGAATCGCTTCCATGGCGGGAGTGAATCACTTCTGTGGCAGGAGTGAATCACCTCCATGGGCCATCCCAGGGAAGTGATTTTTTTTCATAGCTCCTGTGGTAATTTTTGCGGGAGTGTTTGATAGCTCCCGTCCTCAAATCTCCTGAAAAGGCCTGGAACATCCCTTTCGCTTCCACACTCGCCTTTGCAATTTGCAGCCAACTGATAGCTCACTTTGATCTATTTTCAGGTATTGAAAAAGATGCTGTAAATATTTATTCCCGTTATATATCATTAGATGCCACACAACCAATCGGCATCAGTGAGTCTCTTAGGAATGCAACAATCAGCAAAATTTGCCGTGAGGATGGCCAAGTGGATCCACACTGCTTTATAGCCTGTCAGGATTATGTCTGTGATGCCATGGACAGAGAGTAAGATATCTTCCAGTATTCTGCCTCTCCAGTACAGTAGGAATGTTATAATAACTGGAAAAAGGGGTGCCTCTGAATGCACTTTGGTGTCTAGCAGGGTTTCTGCTGGCAGTAGCTACTTTTAAAAAAAAACTGGGAAATAGAAATTAAATGATTGGATCAAATTTTGTAATGCTATTTACAATGGAATATTGCTGCCCTGGATAAAAATATCTTATTTCAACAAAACTGGCTAGTCAGTCTAATACTCCAGCAGAAACCCTGGTGTCTAGCTCCTTGTTCGAAAAATCGGGCTCAATAGACCGTTCTGGATCTGTGCACTTCCACTGAAATCTCAACCACAACCTCGGTCTGAAACTGAATGACGTAACGCAGACAACCCCGTGACAGTGACATTGAAAATGTTGTGTCAGTCTTGATCATTGCTGAATCATGGCTGGCCAGTTTCAGATCGAGGTTCTGGTTGAGTTTTCGGCGGAAGTGCGCAGATCTGCAAATTCGAGAATCGTCTATTGTCAAGAAGAGAGCTGAGCACCAAATACATCATTATTAGCTCAATAGACAACATTGGGCAAATTTAATATCCTGCAGGAGGAAACTGGAGTGCCCAGAAAATCCTGTGGTGTCAGAGAGTCGCCCTCTCTATCACAGGAATCCGAAAGGGAATTGAACCCAAACCACAGAGGTGACAGGCATTGTTGTTTCCATTGCACCACCCTGACAGCCCGAATAGATAATTTCTCTCTCATGATTTTCACCACAAAACAAACAGTGCTGTTCAGCTGTTCATTTTCGTCACTTGAGGAGGTGAGTTGTGATCCTTGGGAAAACGGAAAAAGCTGTGCACTTGGAAATTGCAGGGATTACTTGTTGTACTGTTCAGAATAATCCCTGCGATTTGCACCTTCATAACTTTCTCCATTTTCTCAAGGATCACAATTCAGATTCCTCAATAGATGAAAATGAACAGTCCCTTTTTGGGTGACACTTGCTGTAATAGTTTTGTTTTTCTTGTTTCAGCTATTTCCCTGATTTTCTACGGAGTGATTTTCACTGCAAACATCAAATAGATGTGCTAACGAGTGGCAAAGTTTACTTAGCTGACATTCTATACAATGATACTGCTTTGTTTTACTTCATGGAGGTAAGGAAACATCACGATTAGCGGGTACACATCATGACATCGTCAAAATAGGTGAATATATGTCCCAGGCAGTCATTTGTGGCCCACTCCAGCAGAAATAGGTGTTTGTCGCAACCGAGGAAGCACCCTGAGAATCTCAGGTCATTTACGGTCGTACCCTCCCTCATTGCCCTGAGGACATCCATCCCGTTTCGGTGGGGAAGAGGGACATTCCCTCGTGTGTACTCGCCAATTGGTAACTCACAAATAAACTATGCAAAGCAGTGGGGAAATGCCACTTGATGTAATAGACAAATATCGCGCCTAGTGCTTTAAGAAATCAAATGATTAACGTTAACTTTACGAGAACGTTATTTTTTGGTACCGAAAATGCAATACATACATGTAATCTGGTGAATTCGCAGTACGAAAAATAACGTCGTCGTAAATTAACGTTTATCATTTGATTTCTTAAACTCCCTAATGATGATCACTTGCGGCACGTGCCTGCTGGGATTGCCACATTTTAAGTTGACAACCAGGCCTCTCAATTGCATGATTTTCACACCGTTTCAGGGTGTAGCCCAAATTAGCTGGTGCCCAAAATGTCCCTAAATTAGGGTCAAAGCTGTCCCCACAATAGGGCAAAATGACAAGAAGAGGGAGTAAATTTCTACAAGATCTGCCCAAATGGCCCTGTAAATGCTTTCTCATGTCTACATGTAAAAGTGCTGCAGCACTGAATATTAGGTCTTCAGGCTTATTTCAAGGCACTTTATTCAAGTTCTCACCAAGTCAACTGATGTCCCCAAATTATGGAACAAAAATACAGGGTGTAAGAACTGTCATGTAATTGAAAGGCCTGGTTGATGATAGACACACTGAGAAAATCAACTTTCAAATCCACTAGTATTTCTCTTCTGAAAGTGTTCCTGTTTTCCTTTTCAGTACATGGAAACTGAAAGTGCAATAAGTCTGCTACAATTCCTGATGGCTGCAGATAATTTTCAGGAACATTTAACTGCTCAGAAAGGCTGTTACAATGGTCAGCAGGCACAGGAAGATGCCATGGTCATTTATGAAAAGTAAGTTACATATACAGTAGAACTCGCCTATAACGTACCAGGTGGGACCAGCGATTTTTGTCCGTTATACACAAAATACGTTTTACACATGTACCTATATACCGTACTTTGTCTGTTATACACATAAAACGTACTTTGTCCGGTATACGTATACCGTACATTGTCCGATACACACGTAAACAGTGTCATGTGTATGCCAACATTTCATTATGGTCCCTACATATCAATGTAGGGACCATCTTGATATCACTGGGTAGGTAGGAAATTTTTATTTCTTCTTCTTCCACACTCAATTGGGAAATGATTGTACAGAAATTATTAGATGACCTCAAAAACAAGCAGTACCATCGAATAGTCGGTAGTTGTATCCAGGTCTGAAAGGTTAGATACTTTCAAAAAAATGATGTTATGAGTGTTTTGGAAGCAATTTTTGTTGTGAAGTGATGAACTTCAACATTGCTCTTGGTTTGTTTTTTTTTC
>NMRB01002988.1:22979-39865 GCA_002633025.1 Notospermus geniculatus
GAGGCGAAAAACTCACCGTGTGCGCGTTACTTGAGCTAAGTGCTGAGGGCAGAAAATCCAGGTGGCCAATGAAATCGCTTCCTTTGTTCACATGATTTGAAGATGGTGGTCTCAACGGAATAGCAGACATCCACGAAACGGAATACATTGTATTTTAATGTACGTTGAATTGGAAGTAAATGTTAGTTGAAATAAAAGTCTTCTTTTTATTGTTACGAGGCCGGTAATGATATACAATGATATACAATGCATGTGTATGGCAACAGCGGAGTCTATTCAAGGCTCAGGTTCATACTTAGGTTCAGTACAAGGGTAAGTAAAATTTATAATTCTTGGATATAAATTTTTTACTTCCCTACATGTATATCCAAGAATTATAAATTTTACTTCTTGTTTTGAACCTAAGTATGAACCTGAGTCTTGAATGAATTTCGCTGTTACCATACATCTAAATAGATCGACTATGTAAAATGATGACTGTCGTCCAACTACATTTACTTCCAATTAAACATACATACTAGTATTCCGTTTCAGGCATGTCTGCTATTCCGTTGAGACCACCATCTTCAAATCATGTGAACAAAGGAAGCGATTTCATTGGCCACCTGTAATTTCTGTCATCAGCACGTAGCTCAAGTAGCGCGCACACGGTGAGTTTTTCGCCTCTCGAGGCGAGAAATATCAAACATGTTTGATCTTCGCCTCAACGCCTCGCGAGGCAGAAAACTCACAGAAAATTACGCGCACACAGTGAGCTATCTGCTGAGCAAACGGTCTCGAGAGACTTTTTGCTCAGCAGATAGCTCCCGTGTGCGGCAGGCTTAACTGGGGAGTTAAGTTTACTTTTGTCAGCTGTGGAGGGAGATTTTTGGTGTGGTGTCAGATTTTTTTGGTGTGGCATGGAAGGTCTGTTCCAGCGTTTAGGTTGGCGGCAAAAACATTTGGTGTGGTGGTGTGTACCCGTGGTATAGGAGTTGGAGAACACTGGGCGTATAGCTCTATCTAATAGGGGCCTTACTACAGATTGAAGTACTGTTGACAGTGATCAGAATGATGATATCAAAAGTGGTATATTCCAATAACAAGCTACATATCTGAGACCTTAACACCACAATTGTTTGCAAGTATAATGCATGTAATAATCACAAAGAAGGAATTTATGTACATGTTACACTACATAACTGAGTTGTACATGTTTGTTACTGTTTGTTATTTCATTTTGGGAGTTTATATTGTATCTCAGCCGAGGCCCCTGGAGGCTAGTGAGCAATTAATAGAACATTTATATTACAAGATCAAAAAGCCCATGAAATCAGTGTACATACTAGAGTATGGCCCGTATTTTAGAAAGTTCCTTAATATTAAGGTCCACCTTTAATCTATTGTTCTCGATCGTTTTACAATAGACTAAAGGTCAACCTTAACGTTAAGGAACGTTCTAAAATACGACCCTAAGATTCACCCTAACTTCAACATGGGCAAAGTGCCAGGCCTGTGCAACAGACACCAACACAATGATTAAACCACAAACATGACAAACACAGTATTTACCAGTTGACTGAGCACAACCTTGGATTTGCTATAGGCTCATGGAAAGTAAACCAAGTTACCCTAACATCATTAGATAACTGCAACATGGGTTATTTACCGCTGACCCGTACACATTTCCAAGCTTGGCACTTTGCCCATGTTGAAGTTAGGGTGAATTATACTTTAGGCCGTGCGCACACTGCAAGCGAAATGGCGAAGCGAAGCGAAGACAATTTCGCCAAGCGATGTGGCGAAAACCTTTAAAGGAGCTCGATGTCCAAGTTGTAAACACGATATTCACTAGTCTCGGTCACCCAGCCGCTCGGTCACCCAGCCGAATCTGAGGATCGAACGTTTGTGTCGCAGTACCTGCGGAACGAAACGGTTGGCTGCGCGAGACTACATATTCACTTCAGTACATATCACCGATAATAGGTGGCAGCACAGCGTGGATAGAGAACCAGTGAGTGGTTGAGTGAGTTGGATTGGACCGGGCACCAGTCTAACGATCACGGGGCGCTACTGGTGCTGCCACCTTCACGATGGAATAAAACTAGTTTGCTGGCCACTGTTTGTAAACAAACCAGTTTGTTTACAACTTGGACGTCGAGCTCCTTTAAATGCTCTGGAAGCACTGGCGTGTACAAATTGAGAGCGATCAGTGCTGATCGCTCTCAATTTGTACACGCCAATGCTTCCGGAGTGTTTAAATGTTTTCGCCACATCGCTCGACGAAATTGTCTTCGCTTCGCTTCGCCATTTCGCCTGCAGTCTGCATGCGGCCTTAGTGAGACTGATGAGGAGACTGATTTTGTGGGCCTCCGGGGGCCTGTGGTTGCATTCATAATAGTGAATATTTTAGTGCTCTTTGCATGATTAGTCGTGTATCAATCTGGCATCATCATCTAAGATGGTTGTTTCATTTACTGATAGGCCTACCTGTAACCGGTTAGTTTCAGATTGAACTTTTGCCATTTTATTCATTTATAATCTAGCATGCACAAATCGCCTAGAGGATGGAATGTTCAGGATGAATTGTTTGGAGACGGATCGTCTGGGGATGAATTGTCTTATCTAAAACATGGTAATGTAGTGGTACATAATACTTCAGTTACATGTGAAGCTGAATTTGGAAGGGTTTTTTGCAAAATATGCATCAAACTGCTGAATATACAGTGTCTTGATCTGATGCAGTTCTTCATGATTGTTTGGTCGTAAACCTGAGGAGTCTGGACAAGCACTCGTTCGAAAATTCAGCTCGAATACCGGTATGTGCATACTGCAGAAATGGAATTGAATAAAAAAACGAGTATCGGTAAATGCAAACTGGGAACAAATTTCATCCATTGCAATTGAATAATCCAGTACGTACATTGTAAGGTTATTCATTCCGAAGTAATCTGTATATTTTGAAAGGAAAGTTCAAGTACTTAACCATTTCGCTATCGGAGACCATTTCGCTCCGTGACATCGTGATGCTGCCATGACATCACAAATGTATTAGGATCGCGTACAAAATGCACAACATGACGTCATGATGATGTCATAATGAGGCAATGTCTGACCTTGGAGGAATTGTCAGTATAATTCCTCCAAGGTCTGACTGAAGTGCTGTCACACATCCAAACTGAACTGCATTAACACATTGTACAACGAGTAGAATGCAAGCCACTTGCAGTGTTCGCTGAAATTTGGGAAAGAATGCCATAGATGCTTACTCTGGAAAACAGACTTATAAAACAGTCAGTATTTGGTACTTAAGCTTGATGTGAATGCAACAGCATCATTTTCATCGTTGCTCACCCATAATTTCTGGCAACCTGAGATGCACAAATTTGTTTTTTTCGGATTCCACAGATTTCTCTGCATTCACAAGAAGTCCTATAAATATTTAGCGTACAACAACGAGGCCTTTGAATATTTGGGGCATAACGGTACACGTAGGGTACCGGTATTTGAAAATTCTCATTCCCCTAATAAAATAAAGGTTTGCTGTTTCATGGCCAATACATGTTGTCAAATTTTGAGTGAAAAATGGCAGAAATTAGTGTAAAATACCATTCTTTACAATAATTTTAGCAAAAAATCCCACCATTCCAGCACTTATTACTGTGTTGTTATTGGAACTAGGGGTACAGACAAAGATTTTGAAGCCAGTTTTCTGAGTGTGTCTCAATTTTCTGCAATATTTCTGGGGACGAAAATGGTCAAAAAAGCTCCAGATCTGGGCAGTGAAAGATTTAATGAACAACAATTTGTTGTTTAGGTTTGTTGTTCCCTGTGAATTACATGTAGTCTGTAACGTAAGGTCAATTTCATACATGTATTCTGACAGAGACTGTACACTGTACTGCTCAAGCAAATTAAAACTGATGTCCACGTGTACACGTACATGTACATAAAATCGGCTGTAAAATAGTTTTAAAATGTCATAGAGGGTGAATTTCGTTATCATTACAAATTCCAATGATTATGGATATGATTATGATAATGTGTCTGACTATTTTTCTATGAAAATTAGTATGTGAGATGATAGCATGTGAAATCATATCTTGCAGTATATGTAAATAGATGTATTTTTAATCTTGAGAATAAATGTACAGATGAAATAATTAAATTTGTGTCTTGTTTTACAGGGTTCCAACAACTTTCAGCTTGTCGTGGGGATTGTTGGTTTATCGATTTTCTTTCTGGGACATGGCTGTATGCTAATGCACCAACGAAGATTATCTTGAACTCGGGTTGAGCCACAACTTTTCTATTGTCACATCATGCCCCAGTGCCCTGGCAAACCTGAACAAACGAAAAGCTGTGGCTCAAGCTGAGTTCAAGATAATCTTCGTTGCTGCAGATGGCCCTAAGTATTTATAGATGCAAGGTCGAAATCCTGATTTGTTTCTGATGACAGCAACACAAAGGGCCGTATTCTAGAACCTACCTTAAGTGTAAGGTCGACCTTTAGCTATTGTTTGCAGGGCAGAATACAAAAGATTAAAGTGGACCTTTGAGTTAAGGAGGCTTCTAGAATACGGGCCAAAGTCCTTTAGCGCACCAAACAATGAAATGGTCCATGGACCATGTGCTCACTGGGTTGGACATAATAGTCTAATGACAGAGGGAGGTACATATCAGTTATGAGGAATCTGGGTCAAGTCATTCCCAGATAGGACTTTGATGATTTTTTGGGTTACGCCACCTGGCGGCCATATTGGATGTCCGATCAGGCCGAAACTTCACATGGACATAAAGGTCATCTGCAGGGGGCCACATAGCATATTGGGGTGCTTTGGGTCAAGTCATTCCTGAGTTACAGCACTTTGATTATTTTCGGGTTACCCCACCTGGCGGCCATATTGGATGTCCGATCGGGCCGAAACTTGGTATTTTTTAAGGTACCCCTCCAATGCATGTTTATGCAAGATATGAAGTCGCTCAGTGAAATAATGACAAACTGTGGCAGGTTCGTCACTTTTGCCGAACTTTGACCTCTGTGACCTTGAAAAGTAGGTCAAATCAAAAACCCGTTATATATGTTATGTATCCTTATTAGCTACACCTATGATAAAAATTTGGAGATGATCTAGTCATTAGTTCAGGAGTTATTGCACTTTTTGTGTTTTTGGTTTCCGCCACCTGGTGGCCAAACTGAGAGTCGAATCGGACCGAAACTTGGTGTCGTGGGTCATCTGACCTAGGGGTATATATGTACCAAGTTTCAGATCAATAGCTCCAGCGGTTACGAAACGTGCCCTGCTAACGGACAATGACGGACGACGGCCGGACGGACGACGACGGACGCTGCACCATCGTAATAGCTCACCCCAGTGAGCTAAAAATGGTAGAGTCGCTAATCACTAATTAAAGGCATAGCTTCTGTTTGGGATTCTTAAGTTTCAAACCGGGGGTTCAAATGACTTTGTGTGATGAAAATCAATCAAGTGAAGTCCACATAAAATCAATGAAATCTGGCACCGTACTCATTGCAATACAGATTACATGTGCAGCAACTGCCAGACAACTAGATCTACATATCAGTAGCAATCAATAAGCATTGGACCGATCTATACCTGTACACATGCAGAAGGCTACATGTACATCAGTGATGTATCAGAAATGATTGAGTACTGGACTGAATGTTATACCAGATCACTTGTCTGATCAGCTGATGTGCTTCATAGAGCTCTGGCTAATGGGCGAGATTGGGCAAATCGTTTGTTGGGCTTGCTTGTCATATTCAGTGAAAATCAGATCAGGGGCCGACTGAACAGAAAGGATGCTCTCCTAAAAAGGACCGGTAGCAAGTGGGGCAAGTGGTTGTTTTTGCTGAAATGCTGGCCTCACCCCTATCACTAAGACCCATATTTTCAAAACTGTTTTATCTGAAACCTGTTTTAACAAAAATCTGTAACATAATATAAAAAGAAGCATTTTTTAAAATGCTTCTTTTATCTTATGCATTTTATCTTGATTGAGAATAGCGTTTTATCTTATGCACCTTTGAAAATATGAATTTAAAAATTCATATTTTCAAAAGTGCATAAGATAAAACGCTATTCTTCCTGAAACGTTGTTTCAGCCAGCGTTTTAAATGTTAAAATGTATTTCAACATGGTTCGTGGGAAAGACATTGTCTAAACACCAATATAGGTGTTACATGTGGGGATGATTTTAAATTTCTTGCACGGAAAGAAAAAAATGCAAGACCGTGTTCACATCCCTACACAATTTATTCACACAATAAATCTATATAAAGTGCATTCATGTTGAGCAGAAGCATAGCAACAAAAACTAACAGCACCAAACACAAAGAGTAAAAGAGTATTAACCATTTTGCTAACATAGACTGATTTTCCATGACAACGTTGAATGCGTTTACTGTAATACACCGGAATTCCGGTGCATGATCGTGATGTCATGGCGCTTCCATGGCATCGCATTAGTACTGTACTAAACTGCATTACATTACGTCAATATGTACAGTGGTGGTCAAAATTATTCAAACGCTTGGCACACAAAAGATATTTGTGACCCGCTCTGGCAAAACCAGTCGCATGACGCTCTTAGCTTGGCAGGTTGAGACCAAAATGTTTGCCACTTTCAGTACTGTCTGGCTATTGTGAAATCTGAAACTTCCATTCTCTCCTGGTGTCGTCTTAGTTCGTTGAGGCTCAACTTCTGAGCGACATGCATCTGGTTTTTCCAGAGCGGGTCACATTTCAGTTGTTGTACCGAAATGGTAATCAATGTACCAATGCAACAATTTTATTTTCCTCAGGCCACTGCAATTTTTTTATCTGTTTAGCGGGCAAGCCGACATTGTTTTTACCACTTTGTGGAATAAAAATAAAAATTTCATATTTTTTATTTACCGGTATTTTCAAATTCCCCTCTGAAATGCCAGAGGATGAGTGGAGACCAGAAAAAATAAATTAGTATCAGACAAACTTATGTTCCAAGCTCAGATATTTCACTTATCTTGGAATATTTCATGCACGTTTGTTTGATTTTATTTTCATTTGTCCCTCCTACAATTTATTGTCATTGAAACATGCTCTGAAGACAGAACGGTATCTTGGCCAACTTTTATTTTTATTTTTATTCCTCCCACCTACAATTGATTTTTGAAGGTTTCGCACGCTAAACAGAATTAATAATTGCAGTGGCCTCAAAGCAATGCACTCTTCCAATTGTTAATTGTTAGAAAGTGAAACATGGAAACCAGACTTTGTATGGCAACGTCTCAAGATATACCACTGTAGATTCTGGTAGCGTAGAGGGAATATGAGGTAGGAAACATCAGTAGGAAAATGGTAACCCCTTTTTAGGACTCAGCGGTTAACCCTTTAGGACTCAACCCTTATGACTCAGTGGGTTAAAAGTGTATGGTCAGATCCCCATAACGGCCTGCCAAATTCGGCTCGTTCCCAACCCGTTGTTAATGGTGCTTGCATCGGCCAGCCCAGGCCGGCTTGAGGATCTATCATCATTGAGATGCAAGTTACCGGTACTTGAAGTTCCGCAAAATATTTGAGGAGCTAAATGCAATTTTTGTGTATTTTCACAGGGGTGTCTAAGGGGTTTCTTCGCGGCCGTCGACGGCCGTTATGAGTCCTAAAGGGTTAAATAGGATTACATGTAAATTCAAAACATGCTAAATAAGTGTAACACAGGTGGGGATTCATTTCATTTAGAATGCAAACACAATAGTGGCCTAGAATGGCACGTGATCACTTATTGTCAGGCAAAATCATCCAAAGGTTTTGGCAATGTCATGTGTATCACCAGTTCAACACCATACATTAATTACAATGCTTCATCATGTTCAACTTTTCAGTAGCAAACCTCAATGCTCCCCCTACTCCGAGTACCAATCACGCTGATGAGTATAATAACAAGTGAGTATTGTATCATAAACAAGAATTTTTAAACAAAAATCTCAATGAATGTAAATGCTTAGCTCCAGATGTGCTTTTCACAACACATGTAAGTGAACACAGCCAAGATAAGAAAACTGAATCTTGTTTTCACTTCCAACATTTGTACATTATTAAAACAATGACTATGAGATTCTCATCCTCCAAAATCAGAAGTAATCTTGTGTATTATAATGTGAAAACCGATGTCTGGAGGGGAATGGGGAACCGGAGGAACTAACGTCACGACGTGGCGCTGTGAGTGGTGTGACCGAAGTTTCTTTTTCTAATGTTATTTCCATTTATTTCTGTAGGAGATGAAAATTTCTGCATTTTTCGGTGCTTTTTTCCTTAAAATGAAGAGATTGGATGGCGATAATGACAACATCTTTATCTCATTATTCATGGAGAAAAATGTACAGCTGATTTTTACATGACGTAGCGTCAATGACGTTCGTTAGTTCGGTCGCCCCACTCACAGCGCCAACCTGTCGGGATAAATGGCACGCGGGTTCCTCATTCTCATCCATTCACAGAACGACACAAACTGAAGTACCCTCCATCATACTAGGGTGTAAGGGCAGTGTTTCCGACAGAGAGGACTAGGGTACGGAATCTGCACCATCAAAGTAGTCAAAAAGGACCATTTCCTTTAAATTCATGTGGTTTTTGTTACTTCCTGAAACTTCCCTATGTTTGACCAGATGATGGAGGTGTACCGTACACATTGGTCAAAAGCACACCAAAACAACAACAATCAGATCTAACAACTGGATATAGAGGCATGAAAAGACAACACCATGGTGTTTATCTTTTTCATAATATACACAGGATAAATGGTTGACTATTAAGTACATAGAGTATTAAAACTGTCTAATAGACCTAAATTTAAAAACAGAGCACACTTATTATGAAGTTGAGTACATGTATGATGTATATGTATAAATGTCATGAATATTGCACACATGCTACAGCCTTTTGGCAAGTCATCATATATGTCATAGAAGGCGGCTTTCCAAACTTTTAAATTTTAAACCTAAGTTCATTTTTCCAATTCAAAATCAGCCAGAAGATTTTTCCTTCAGCATAAAATCATTAGGTAGTGAAATTAATTTTTGCTCTTTTTATCACTTTTTTCTCATTGAAAAAAAAACCCAGAAAATCTATAATCAGTAATGCCTCACACAAGCAAACATTGCATGGGTTCATGAACAAAATTCATGTGAATTCCCGAACTTCAAAACTCGTTCAGCATTTGCACTCTAAAACTGTACAGTTGAGGTAAGACAGTGGGAGTTCTTGCCAATGCCATCTTCAGGCCCGAATTATTGAAGCCCTTTCATGTTGATGATTGGCTATAGAGCTTGAGCCGCGGCTCATTATGACGTCACGTTTGACCTGCAGTCCACCATGCTGGCGGTCAACGACAAAGTGCGCCACGTGCAAATCGCGTCATGGTTGAAGACACAACACTCCACTTGCGCTGACGACAAACTGCACCACGTGGGTCACCGACGTCATTTGACGTCAGTTTGACCGGCAAGATGGCGGATTTTTTCGTGATGACGTCATCGGCTCAAGCTCTATAAATGCCTACCCATTCCAACTGTAACCCCTATTGCGGGCAAACAAAATGTACAGGGCTTGTCAGATTGTACAGCCAGCAAGGAAGACGGCATTGGGAAGGACTCCTTGAACACCGAGCATTTTCAAGATCTTTTTCAAGCAGACACCGTTCATTTCTCTCATCAAAATAGGTCATGTGTGTGGCGGTCTAGGAAAACCCGTCGGATGTCGCTGAATGATTAACAAGGGCTGTCAGATTGCCTGTGCATTCATTCATCTGGCATCTGCTGCTGTTTACCTGTTGCGTAGTACATTTTGACATGTGCGGGTTCACCAAGGCCATTAACACTTTCCTCAAATGCGACATCTGACAGGTTTGCCTACAGTGCCTCACATGTATGATTGTGGAAAAAATGCCATAAATGTCAAAATATAACATCACAACAAGTCACTCACTACTCATGATTATCTATCGAACACGCTATTTACATCAAACATCCTAAAGATGCAGTACGACTATTAGTGGAGTATAAGACAGGTAAATTAGCCAAATTATGCTAAAAAGAAAGACTAGATGAATATTTGAAGGGGAACGAGTGCTAAGATTCCTGAAAAGCTCAGGATGCCTTAACAGAGATTACATCTAACTAATTGTACAGTATATGTCTACGGTACCATCTTTAAACAATTGCATAGAAGTGACTGATGATAATCATACTGCAATTCCTATCATCAATTATGTCGAGGATTTAATGGGACCCAGGTTGAACCATTAGCAGTGACCTTCACTCACTTCAGTCTGATCTCAACTCAGGTCAATTTGGTGCCGATTTCATAGGCATGAAAAGACAACACCATGGTGTTTATCTTTTTCATAATATACACAGGATAAATGGTTGACTATTAAGTACATAGAGTATTAAAACTGTGTAATAGACCTAAGTTTAAAAACAGAGCACGCTTATTATGAAGTTGAGTACATGTATGTGTATGTATATGTATAAATGTCATGAATATTGCACACATGCTACAGCCTTTTGGCAATTCATCATATATGTTATAGAAGGCGGCTTTCCAAAATTGTAAATTTTACATGTAAACCTCAGTTCATTTCCAATTCAAAATCGGCCAGAAAATTTCTCCTTCAGCATAAAATCATTCAGCATGTTCAGTAGCGAAATTCATTTTTGCTATTTTTATCCCTTTTTCTCAATGAAAAAAACACCAGAAAATCTACAGTATAATCAGTAACGCCTCACAAGCAAACGTTGCATGGGTTCATCATGAACAAAATTCATGTGAATTCCCGAACGTCAAAAGTCGTTCAGCACTTGCACTCTAAAACTGTACAGCTGAGGTAAGACAGTGGGAGTTCTTGCCAATACCATCTTCAGGCCCGAATTACTGAAGCCCTTTCATGTTGATGATTGGCTATAAATGCCCACCCAGTTCCAACTGTAACCCCTATTCTAGCGTCCAATGGAAATACCTAGTACCGGTATGTCACATTTTGTTGTTTTCGAGAAAAATGGGTTTATGTGGAATGACAACTTGGAAGAGTTTTGTTGTGGAAAACACTCCTAATTAAAAATATGTCATACAACAGGATTAAATGCAATTTGCTATGTTTACCTCTGATTTACAAAGAAAGAAATAGCACTAAAATTGACACACAACGTGATAATATACAGGAAGTCAACTTCCAGATTTTGCAAATTTTCGACCCCAAGATCTACTTCAGGGACTCAGCTCAGTCTATTCTAGAGTCTTGTACTGTTAAGTGCCAGCCTGAAGAAGACCCCGGTTGGGGTCGAAAATTTACCTCTGATTTCATGCTGAATTTGCAAAGGTAAAAACGTAGTAAGTCACAATTCTGATGACCTAGACGTAAAAACCGAGTAAGTGCACCACTGTCTTTCTGAGGCTTTGGCGAACATTTTGCAAACAAAAACTGTTTATTATGATGAAACATTATCTAGTAAGTACGAATTTGGCCTTAACTCATTTTTTTCCAAAAATGTGACTTACTAGGTATTTCCATTGGACGCTAGTATTGCGGGCCAACAAAATGTACAGGGCTTGTCAGATTGTACAGCCAGCAAGGAAGACGGTATTGGGAAGGACTCCTTGAACACCGAGCATTTTCAAGATCTTTTTCACGCACACACCGTTCATTTCTCTCATCAAAATAGGTCATGTGTGTGGCGGTCTAGGAAAACCCGTTGGATGTCGCTGAATGATTAACAAGGGCTGTCAGATTGCCTGTGCATTCATTCACCTGGCATCTACTACTGTTTACCTGTTGCGTAGTACATTTCAGCTATTGAAATGTGCGGGTTCACCAAGGCCATTAACACTTTCCTCAAATGCGACATCTGACGGGTTGGCCTAGAGCGCCTCACATGTATGATTGTGGAAAAAATGCCATAAATGTCGAAATATAACATCACAACAAGTCACTCATTACTCATGATTATCTATCGAACACGCTATTTACATCAAACATCCTAAAGATGCAGTACGACTATTAGTGGAGTATAAGACAGGTAAATTAGCCAAATTATGCTAAAAAGAAAGAGACTAGATGAATATTTGAAGGGGAACGAGTGCTAAGATTCCTGAAAAGCTCAGGATGCCTCAACAGAGATTACATCTAACTAATTGTACAGTATATGTATACCATCTTTAAACAATTGCATAGCAGTGACTGATGATAATCATACTGCAATTCCTATCATCAATTATGTCAAGGATTTAATGGGACCCAGGTTGAACCATTAGCAGTGACCTTCACTCACTTCAGTCTGATCTCAACTCAGGTCAATTTGGTGCCGATTTCATTCGTGGTTTGTTGTCGGCAACCTTCCGCCCCTGGTGGAAGAACAACATGATGGTTTATAACGAGCAACAAAACACTCCCAGACTGTTTTTGTGTTGTTAGAATCGGCCAAATATTGACGAAATGGTATCGATTTCCCTAGGTTATGATAGATACCGGTAATTCCAAAAATTATTCCGGGCTTAAAAGGTTGAATTTCTAGTGTGTGATGGTAACTTTTACTCAAATATTTTCGCGGGATAATATTTCACGAATTGAACATTTTTTTCTACTTCGCGTGGATTATGTTCGCGCCAAGGGCAGGGAAGGGAACTGACTGGATTGTTGGGGGAAACGTTTACATGTATGCCTGTATTAATATTTGTGGCAAAATTTTGATTTCGTGATTTTCACGAGAATTTTTACATGCGAAAATATTTGCGTATACGGCATCTTTTTCTCATGATTTTTGTTGATCAGTGAATTTCAATCCATCACCTAACAGAATGATTTCAATATTTTCATTATCATCATGATTGATTGTGAGGTACAGTATTGTAAGGGTTAACAGTAATAGTTTAAACAGAAAAAAGTTCTACGAAAATTAACATTGCCCAAATAAGGGTTCAGAGAAAAGTAAATTGCACAGTCATTCTTGTGTCATGTATTCTTAATCATGCTAATCATAAAGCCGACCCGAAAGCCAAAATGCTTTCCTGGCTTAACAAATACTTTTTCGGAGTGACGAGCAGTATGAGATCAGTAAATTTTTAACATTTTTAGATCAACTTGATTTATTCTAATACGTTAAATCTATATTACGGTAGCATCCGTTTCGGGTCTGCTTTCAACGGGATTGTCTTCACTGGAGAAGTCAAAGGAACAATGGACATAGCCTAATTATCACTTTGTTCAAAACTTTTTTTCATGGAAAGTTTGAATTATGACAAGAGGAACCAATATGACCAATGCAATATTGATCATTGTTTTAGCATGTTCAGTTTGTACCGTTTTTCATGATGTCATTTGATTTGAATGCTCAATGCTGAAATATAACGTTCTCGAAGCTTTTTCACAGACATGTCACCTACATGTAGGCCTACTTACTATTATCAGAATTTTTAACTGTGCACTACTTCTGAGTAAGATATCTCGCTACTTGTAAACTTTTGACAAGTGGTGTACGTGTAAGGTACTGAAATTGTATTCTAACACAAAAGTGAATCTCATTCTCAGGGCAGACTATGTTACAGGAGGAATGATTCCAATGGAAAAACATACTAAATTTATCATATTTTACATCAAACCATCAACATGATCAACACAGCCACCAAACCAGCAAGGAGAACGAAACCAAATGACCATGTGAAACGATTTCCTCCATTACATTTATCCTTGTCGCAAAAGCATATTTGCTGATCTCCTTTGTTGGCATCGAAGGTTGTGCAACCTAAATCGTAGTCACCAGGTACGTCGCAGAATCGTGAAACGACAACTGGAGAGTCATCTGGAATTAGAACATCTAAAGGTAATCATTTGACATCTTGATCAAACCAGGGGCGGAACCAGGATTTTGTAATAGGAGGGGCCCGGTTACCGTCACAAGGCGAGCGCCAAGGGCGCGTCAAACCACGACGGGGGTCTGGGGGCCCCCTTCCCCAGAAAATTGTGAATTCTAGATGCGCTTAGATGATTTCCAAGCCTCTGGGGGGGGGGCATGATTTTCATGAAAAAAGTTCTGGTGCAGATGGGTCTATACAGAGCTCTGGTAGTCAAGAGGTTTTACTGTAGGGGCAGAAGTTCTTGACGTTTCAATTGAAAATTAACCAATTTTTTTGTTGGTCTTCCCAAAATACGGGGGGGGGAGGGCCCGTCTGCAAACCAATCACGGAGTACTTTTTTTAATCCAGTAGAAAACGCTTAGGTCGGCGATGCGTAAGTCGGAAAATTGCCCATCTCGGATGACTTCGAGAAGTCCCGATTTTTCGTAACGTTATTCCAATAAAAAATAATCGCATAAGTTGGACCCTACATGTACATGTCAGATTTTTGCGGCAATCTCGAACGAAAAGGCCTGGTCCCTTTTAATGCATTTCCAATAAAAACATGAAAAATCTATCGTGCAAGTCACATGTGTGACAGTTGGCCTGCGATTGTATTTTTTACGTTTTGCAAACAATTGCAGAAATTATCGCAGATTTGTTGCAGAAGTGTTGCAGAATTGTCGTAAACTTAACGATAATCAGCGTTTTTTTGCGTTCACTTGCGGTTGTTTGCGACAATCTGCAACTATTATAGCTGCGACAATTTTCTAATTTTTAAACCCTGGCCAAAATTTTCAGGTTTTCTGTCTGCAGTCGACACCGATAATCCGGGGTTATAAACGATATTTTACGATATTTTGCGACAAATCTGCGGTTGCTTTGCGATACATGTAAGTATGCGACAAGGTTTAATTTTTTGAACATTTCCAAAATTTCACTATTATACGCGACTGTCTGCAATATTATCGCAAGGTCTGCGATAGTTTGTGTTAATTTGCGACAGTACACCTCCGAGCGACTGTCTATCGCAATTAAATGCAGGCCAACTGTCGCATGTGTGAGAGTGGCTTTAGTCGGATGAAATTGTCTCGTCCACTTGAATCCGACTTACATGTACCGGTATGTGTTTTCTCCTGTACTATAAAACTTTGGTCCACGAGGCTAAACAGATATGGAGAAGACTACATGCTGACATACAATATTCAATAAAGTCTGGAACTTGAACTTTTTGCTATACTCAATCAATGAAATGCCTAATCTGGCAATCTGAGCTCACTTTCCATCATTTTTGGTTCACTACAAAACTTTCTTACCCCAATTCACACCACCATCTCTGATCTGATAGAGTCTAGTGTACACTTTCACACAAGCCATTGTCGCTCCAGTGCAGTTTGAAACGTTAAGCCTCTTCTCATCTCCAAGGATACACGGATCCTGGTTTCCATTTTCCAGGAAATTGGAGGAACAGTTAAAGCACTGTATAGCATTTGGATTTTCCTTGGCCTCGCCTGTTTCCCCAAGACATACACCTACAAAAGAAAAATCGAAAGACTGTTCTTGATCCCAAGTACACTTCACTAATGGACAGAAATATTAGGACACTTTCAAAATTCTAAGGCCAGTATTCTATTCTAGAACGTTCCGTAACGTTAAGGTCGACCTTAATTAAGTCTATTGTAAAACCATCGAGAACAATAGATTTAAGGTGGACCTTAATGTTAAGGAACGTTCTAGAATACGGCCCTAAGTCATTTTCCTCTTCTTCCTTCCTTTTGTCTCTAACCACTTATTATTTTTCTTATTTATTGATGAGAACATTTTTACCTTGGCAAGTGGGTTAAATATAGGGCCTTGCCTAATAATCCCAAGGGATTGTCTATGGCAAAGGTCTTAATTATTGACAAGGGGTTGCTGATGAATATTAACAAAGGTAATTATGATGGGTGCCATTCAAACCTCTCAAACTCACAGGCTAAAGCTATTATTGAAGGTGACAAGAATGGACAAATCCTAGTAGGCCTAATTTGGATGGGACCGATGTTTTGGGACCTAGGCCTATCGAGGTCAATCGAATGCATCAACATTCATGACATCCGGGTGTGTTAGATGCACTGCTCACGTCGCTCGTAACCATGTTGACAAACATAGGCCTAGCTACTGTTTAGGCCTACATGTAGCCTATGCATGGTTCTCCACAGTGTAACAGAACAGGCGCGGCGCCCGTTCTAAAACGCAGTTGATCTCAGCGCCCGGTCTAAAAATCTGCCGCCCAGTCAAAAAAAATCGCCGCCCGGTCAAAATTATTCACTTTTAAAATAACACTGAGGTTTTGCAAGCACCGACAGGAAGAAAAAAAAATTGCGTTCCGAAATGCTGGGAAATTGCATTTCCAATTTTTCTGGGCGACACCCCAAGACCCACCCTGCTGAGGACTCGTGTGCGGCAGTGGCTTCCGATGGGCGATATCAGTAACCATGTGAGATTATGACGTCACCAGCACCCAGTCTGTCTCAAACCCTGTGGAGAACCCTGGGCCCTATCTATGGGTCCCAAAACTCTACGAAACTCCCACCATAGCCTAGCCTAGGCCTAAGGCTGTAGGCCTATGTAGTTAGTATACTCGAGGCCTAGGCCTAATACATAGACATGATAGACTGATGTGCAGGTAGGTCAGTCAGTCAGCGTTTTTCCCGGTTACCAATAACCAGGTTAGAGACGAACGCTAGAATTAGCGACGTCGCTAATATTAGCGACGCGTCGCTAAAACCAACGACGATGACGCGTTTTGTTTACTTCGGAAAGTGCCTCGAAAATAGCATTAAAAACCTCGGGGCGTGAAGTAACAAGCCTGTTAATTTGCTCATTCCTCCGTCTCCGGCTTCCTCCAGCCAATAGCAAGCGACTATACATCGGTCCCACGGCTATCTCAACCGCATGTGCTCGAGCCGCCATGTTTTTCTTCGCTTCGACGAAAAATTTTGTGGCGTGTCAACAAGTTTTTGGACTATGCTAAAC
>NMRB01002988.1:39905-80416 GCA_002633025.1 Notospermus geniculatus
TTGAGTCCTTCCATCGAAATGGTTTCATAACCTCTTTAGGTTCTTGACTATGAAGTAATATGTCTTACGTGTTTCCTTAGGTGTTAACTTCGTTACGAGGCAATAAGAACGTTGCATCATTGCTTGCTCATTTGCATTTCAAATGGCAGACTTTGTACACAAAGGAAATTTGTATAGCTTTCTTTTGTATATCTAAGCTCTCCGATATTAGAAATATCAGAAATGAGAAACTTTATTTGATGGCCGCATGCTTTAGACAAAATATCAGTGCACGACTTCCTATCCTTCTATTCGCCAAATAATCATTTGTGAGGAAGCTATTGTCGTCAGAAAAAGTTAAGTACATAATTCACCATGTACGAATCCTCGGAGTAGAAAACGAATGATACAATATCCTAGCTGAATAACTACCAATCCACGATATATTCATACAAACTCGATCACGTTTGTGAATTTTCTATTTTTTGAGAGCTCATTTGTAGAGGAATTCAAGACCTGTGCCTTGTTCTTACATAAGTCTCAGAAAATGACGCGGTATTACTCGAACACTGGTTAGTAAATGACAAGAGGGTGATCAGTTCTTTCGATGGAGGCTCAAACAGCTGTGGTACAGGAACGCTCGTTCTTGATAGGATGAAGTGTGCAGAAGCGGCCATTGCGGAGTTTTTAACGACAACCACAACAGCGTCGTCAGATTTGACGACGCATTGGATTTTTAGCGTCGCTAAATCCAGCGTCTGTCTCTAACCTGATAACCGCCCCCCCATAGGCCTATATGCTGCCCTGCCGCATGCTGCAGGCCCTCTTCTCTGGATGCAATGGCAATGCAGCGCATATGTGCATACAACATAGACCACTTGCGCAAGTCGGCCATTACAGCCAGAAGGTGTCAACAAACCTTGGGCCTAGTGCATTGTGCTGACGGTAAGCACAGGAGCCAACTGTACAAATGCATTAGGCCCCCTAGGGCGAGGTTAATGTTTACACCCTGGGCTGATAAGCGCAAGGGGTCTATTGTTTCCAAACAAAATGCATGATGATAGACGATGCATGCTCAGCAGCTCAGATGCTGTGTCATGAGTATGATGATTGTCATTATGATTATTGATTTGTGAGATCTGAATGAATGAACATACTGCTTGACATAATATGAATAGCAAAGACCCCGCATATCAGGGCTAAGATGATGTATTTGTCCATGATTCCGAATGGAGGAAACGCCGAAAAATTTTCCAGTCACTCGCAGCTCGGTCACTTTGCATCAAAGGTCAAGGGCATTGTGCTGCTGATGTGAAAGTATGGGACGCCAAAGCGGAAACAATGTCACGTTCACGAAAGCTACCCTAGCCGTCGATAAGTATTTCAAGGGTGTTTGTTTCAGGGGTGTTGGTCACAGGAGGTTAGCTCAACCGAGGATGGCCCCTAGGGGTATATATATTATATACCGTAGGGGTCATCCTCGGTTGAGCCAACCTCCTGTGGTGTTGGTAGCAGGAGGATACAATTAAGAATATTATCTAATGTTAATTTGTGGGGGTTTAGATGTTGGTTCCAGGGAATATTATTTGCTGTTTTTGTGAAGGGTGTTGTTGGTAGGGGTAGGCCTAAAGGAGTCCAGGTAAAAAAGGCACTGGTAAAAAAAGGCACCGGTAAAAAAGGCACTGGTAAAAAAGGCACCGGTAAAAAAGGCACATAAAAATCACCGGCATGATGGCAGATTTCTGTCCATTTCCCATTGATAATCCCAGTTGGTCCGACATTGAAGGGATTTGTAAGTTTGCATTTTCCCGCTCTTTTTGTAGGCCTTTTCTGTTCTATTCTGGGTGTCAGTATTTAAGGTTCTTCCTCCATCTTTCAAGCAATGACATACAAGAATTTAGCTCTCCCCCTTGAATTGAGTGCGGTCGTTATTCATGGCTGCCAGTGGAGCTGAATCGGTTAATGTCGTCCTGGGTACACCTCATTATTACCCTGGGTATTCTGGGTAATCCTTTTTGTTACCCAGGACAATCCTGGGTATAAATAAGGTACCTTAACATTACCCAGTTTGAAATGCGTGCCATTTTCCACCTGCAGATATACCGCAACCTTGGGCGCAATGGAAATTGGGGCGGGTTTTTAAACTGGGTAATGTTAAGGTACCTTAATTGTACCCAGGACGATCCTGGGTAACAAAAAGGATTACCCAGGATTACCCTGGGNGGGGGGGCGGCTTACCGGGTAGCTCCCAGACGTAATCAATACGCACATATAAGCCGGGGAAGGAAGGAAGGCCTAGGAAGTCAAGCATTCTATTTTACTGACAGAATGAGGAAGGGTTAATCCGGCAAATTGCATTAGGTAGCCTATGGATGCACACAGACATGTGTAAATGATTGCCACGAGCGCCACCCAACGTCTCCTTTGTGAAAGACTCCAAATCATGTCAACGTGTGTGTATGGCGTACCATTCAAAATTATCGCTACTTTTGAAAAATGTGAACGTTTCTGATATTAAGGCACGTCTCCAAATTTTGCAGAACGACTCCAGTACCTCCCAACGTCTTGTTTGTGAACGACTTCAAAGCACAGGTAAGCGTCTGTGTTTCGTTGAAGAACGTCTTTGGTTTGTCAAAGAACATCTCTGTTTTCTAAAAGCACGTCTCTGATTTTGTAACCTACGACGTCTCTGTTTTGTCAACGTCTTGATCTTGATCTTGATAAGTAGTTTCCTCCTCTGATCCAGCGTAGCTGTCGATAGGAGAACCCCCGTTCGGTGTAGAATTTCTACTTTTTGCGGATATAACTGCCTATATAATATGACGTCAAGGCAGTAGTCATTTAATGACGTCATCAGAATTTGCACCCCGCACGAGATGAGCTTCCACGATTGAGAGATTTAGCAAATCGCTACGAAACTTTCATGTTTCATGTCTTTATGAAAAGGTCCCTCCGAAAATGTCCCTTGAAACAGTCCCGAAAGAATTGCGACAGCTAAGAGCATGTTTGTTATGTTCATTAGTTAAGGTAGGCTATGTTGAAATGTAAGGCTGGGCTACAGTTGCAGCTGAAATACACCCAGATTCAGAACTTCGCTGCTGTGACTTCTTGAGCAGGTGCCAGGTGGCGCCACCTTTGTTTGCTCAATCAAAATAGAGAGTAGAGAAGCACCTCCCGAGGACAGAGAGGAGAGGTGGAGGAAATGGAGGTGGGCTAAGTACAGTAATACACCGCCTGTACATTTCGTGTACATTTGAGGCCGAACCGCCACGCAATATCTACCCGAAGGAAATAATCAATTTTAATGAAATTGCACACAGCTCAAGGGAGGACACTAAACTTTTGTTAGAGAGGTTTAAAAAAAATTCCAATGTTTGTGTCTCGAGAAATCTCGCGAGACGTGAAAGACGCGAAATTTGCCTCTGCCGTCACTTGAAGTCGCACGAAAAATAGGCCTCTGTATCAATGCGCCCAGAATAGCCAGATTCGTGCAAATCGATGAANTGGAACTACGATCGCTCCGCCGAGAAAGTAGGGAACTGATGGCAGTGTCACTAGGTCGAAGACTGGAGGTGGCGCTGTGTGCAGTTTGAGAGGCTACAGGAAGGGCAAAGTGGCAGAGTAGGAATAGGATACGCGCGGTAGGCCTACGGATCCACCGCGCCTGCCTGTGAAACAAACAAACAATAGGCCCAGCACCTCCCTTCTGCGAGGGTGGTCTTTACCAGAGGGTGGGGAGATACTCAGTGCCCTCTCCCGAACCGGGGGTCAGAGGCCTGCCTTCGCTGTGGACCCGGAAGACATGGAATGGATGGAAGACTGAAGAGGCTGGAGGAAGCAGGGCAACGTGGCAGAGTAGGCCTAGGATACGGATCCACCGCTCCTGCCTGTGAAACAAACAATAGAGTGTAGAGTTTCGCCAACTATAGATCCATAGCGTCAATTGGGCCAAATGGAAAGAAATCATGCTTTTAACATGATTTGTGTGAAACAAAATGTTTTCTTTTTGTTTTTGAGGCCCAGTGTTAATTGTCATGAACATGTGTGCACACTGTCAAAATGCCGTGTGTTGGTAAACTGGCACGTTCTGTAAAGTGTTGTGCATGTCATGATTGTTGAAAGTAATTTCGGCCAGTGTATTGTGAGTTTGTATAAGGTCCTGCATTTTTGCAAGCCTATAAAATGAGAATAGAGCTAGGCACGTGCAGTCTGTCATCACTGTCGGGAGTGCATCAGTGGCACTATCATAAACAGTTAGTTGAATGATGACCTTTTTCTTTGCAGACGTTAGATCAGTTCGAATTTGATGGCTGTGATAATTGTGAAGAATACATGGGAATGAAGAATAACAGAGATGCGGTTTATGAATGCACCAGTTCAAATTTTGATGGGTAAGGTTTGATAAAACAAACATAGTGCCAAGTTGTACCTGTAAAATGTGCATTGACGTTTTGATTGCTCACAAGTGGCATAGTAAAAGTAGCATGATAAACTAGGCCTATATGGTTTTGACCTTCACATACTTTACAAGGTCAGACAGCTAATGACCATTACAATATGCCCATGAAAAAATAAGGATTGCAGTTTTACTGCCATGGAAAGCAGGACGATATACGATGGGCTCACCACTGTCTGCACTGCCATTGCTCTAGTTCTGTTCTGCTACATGTATTTACATGTGTGTTCTTTCACTTCAGACTCATTGCGATGATGGGGCCTGAGGATAGTTGGGTTGCAAAATGGCAGAGAATATGTAAGTGAGATAAGTATGATATATCAGATATCTAGTCAATTTATCAACCAGAGTGTACTAGTCCGTAGCCCCAGCACAACAGCCCTTGCAGTTGCACAACATGAATTTTGATTCCTTTATGGTACAGTAGAAAAATCAGTGTATCTTGATCTCTATCAGTGTATCATTCTTGTAGAAGAACCTCTACATCGGGAACCATACGACATTTACAATGTCATCTTGTTTTGAGGTTGTGGTGAATTTGCTAATTCTTAGTCAACCTGCTGAAGGTGATATTTGTTGTGTCAGTATCCTGGTGTTGAGACCACCATCTTGAGGCCTGCTGTACTAACTTTTAATCCCCTTTCTCTCCAGGTGTTAGATGCCGCTAGAAAGAGGCTGGCCACATGTCTCCGAGAACGTTCACGCGTACTCGACCTCATCTGTCACAACATGTCCTCCGTCCCCCAGAGTGCACCCAATATGTACCGCACCCCACGGCCCGGCTCCCGTCTGGCGGGTTCGTACAGCGCTCGCCCGAGTTACCCCATCAGCAAGGACAACCTCCCCCCAGCAGATCCCCTTGGTTCGTTCACACCAGAAGCGGAGCAGGCGTTGCAGGAAGCGGCAGACGCGAGGTCAAGGTCGGCGATGTTGAGGCGGGAAGCGAATGAAGCCATCCAGAAGACAGACCATCTACAGAAAGCCGCTCATGCTTCAGTTAATGATGGACTTCTCCAGAAACTATCAGAGACGATTACGTTGAAGGTAAATTGAACTGCTGCACCACCAAGGTCCCTTAATCAGTCGGTTGATCTGCCACTGTGCACAGACTGTTGATGGTTTGTTAAAGCCCCTTGGTGGTTGAATTTTAGGGTGTACCGTATTTTCGCGACTATAGAGCGCACCTGACTATAAGGCGCACCCCCTAATTTCACCCTAAACCCTTGACGAAATCCATATATAAGACGCACCGCCCTATAAGACGCACCTTCCTATAAGACGCAGTCATCAGGTGAACCACAGCAATGCTTCAGTGCACACATTACACACATACAATGTATTGGCTGGTCAGTCTGCGTTGTTATGCATCAAACTGACTTGGTTGTATGATTAATTAGCTTGTTGTAACCAGCTAATTAGCTTGTTGTGACACTTCTGATGAAATTTTCAGACTCTATCTGCAGATAAGGCGCACCACACTATAAGGCGCACCCCCAATTTTAGACCCTTCTTCATGAAAAAAAGCCGCGCCTTATAGCCCGAAAATTACGGTATTCAAAGTGTTAGGAGAATACTGGTAGAGGTCTCATACCCTCATGAAGGTCCTCAAAATGCTTGCTTTATAAGTACCTACACGTACTTCAAAGAATCTTGGAGGAATTATACTGACAGTATAATTCCTCCAAGAAAGAATCAAGCCCTAGTTTTCAGCACACATTGAAAAACTGCAGGCAGAGCTCTATAATGTATTAAGATAGAGCATAGTACATTTTACACTACATTAAGGGATCGTCCATAAAAATCAATGTGCGTCACAATCCTAACAATGTAAGGATTGGGTTTGACCCCCACCCCCTCCCTTAACTTATTCCTAACTTAAAAATATTGACGAAAATATCCAAACATTGATTTCTTTTGATCAATGTTTTTGACCTGAAAACAATCCTAACAAGGGGTTGACCCCCCTTCCTAACATTGTTAGGATTGTGACGCACATTGACTTATATGGGCAATCCCTAAGAACGTTGGCGAACGTAACCATACTCTGAATTCAGGGTTTCCGCCAGGAAAAAAAATTTGGGGATGGAACAAAAAAAATTTTCAAAAAAAAATTTTTGGATTTTTTTTATTTGGATTTTTTCACACAACATTGTACATGGGCTGCAAGATAACATGATGGTATAATAATATGATGTTTTGAAAAGAAAAAAGACAAGATTTAAAGAAAAAAAATCCTTTCTTTCTGAAAAATTTGGGGATGGATTTATCCCCAAATAATTTTCTTGGGGATGGAATTCTCCCCTCTGGCGGAAACCCTGGAATTGAATAGAGTGTGGCTTTAAGTCCTATCCGTATACTGAGATTTTTGCTTTCTTCCAGCAACACCTAAATGTCTCCGCCGGTGAGAATCGTCACGCCATCCACCGAGCCCAGCGTTGGTATGATGCCACAGAGAAAGCCCGAGGATATGCTTTGGTAGGTCATCTAGAGGCTCCACCACCCACTGATGGGGGCCAACTATACCCAGAAATTTGGCTCCTACATGTGCCTGTCGGGTTATCAGTGTGGCACAGTGCAGAACATCGTTACCTGTCACCTCTGAGGTTCCGGGTTCAGTCTCCAATCAGACCTGCTCTTCGCGTGATAAGGCCACGGTTATTATATTCTTTGGTTTACGGGCACAAAGATTTTGAGCCCAGGTATGGAGGACGGAATAAAAATAAAAAAAAACTTTGGTTCAGTTCAGTTTTTAGCTCACCTCTGTGAGGTGAGCTTCTCTCATGGTGTGTCGTCCGTCGTCCGTCGTCGTCGTCGTCGTCCGTCGTCGTCGTCGTCCGTCGTCGTTAACATGGGTGGCACGTTTCTAAACCGCTTGGGTTAGAAACTTGAAATTTGGTGTACAGGTAGCCTATGGTAAAAACTATCTCTGGACCGAAACTTAGCGCTGCTGCTTATACACTCTGGCCTGTAGGGGGCGCTTTGTGAAAACCTTCTTTGGGCCGTATCTCCTGAACGCTGTTAGCTAGAACCACGAAACTTTTATGGTGGGTTCCTCTGATGAGAGTACATCACATAAATCCCGGGTTTTTGATTTGACCTACTTTTCAAGGTCACAGAGGTCAAAGTTCAAAATTCACTGTTTGGTGGCACATTTCATGGCTATTTGACATAGAGCGTTGTGATTTGGTGTGAAGATATATCTGGGCACCCTGCACAAATGCACCAAATTTCAACCCGATCGGACTGCAAATATGGCCGCCAGGAAGCCATCTTGAAAAATGGACTTTGACCCACATTTTATAAATAGTAGTTAGGATGTTTTAACGTTGTCAAAATATGTATCTAGGTACCATATAAATATGTGGTAAATTTCAGTGAGATTCGACGTCAAATATGGCCGCCAGGGAGCCATCTTGAAAAATGGACTTTGGCCCGTCATAAATAGGGGTAGCTAGGATGCTTTAACCGTGCCTAAATATGTGTGTTGGTACCGTCTAGTTATATGCCAAATTTCGGTTATATGCCAAATTTCGATTGGACTTCAACATGGCTGCCAGGCGGCCATCTTGAAAAATTGACTTCGGCCATATCTCATCGGTAGTAAATGTTACGATGTTTCAATGTTGTCTAAATATCTATGCAAGTATCCTGTACATTCCTACTAAAATTTCAGTCGCAACGAATGTCACGTGTGGCCACCAGGTGGCCATCTTGAAAAATAGAATTTTTGACATCTGTGACCTAGACAGGAAAGCAGTTTGTTCACAAATACCACTTGTATTCATTGTATTCAGTAATTGTACTCCTTCTGGACGTGCCATCACCTGAGTTTATGTCATTGACTGATAATACTGATCACATCATAAAATACTTCTTGGTGTGTTCAGCTTTAACTTTTCTGTACTGATCCTCAACATTGACCATGAGAGTCACAATTTCACACTTGATGACTTGTCACAGAGGTGAGCACAATGGCCCTGGCCATTTCATTTCATTGTCACCTTTTGAATGACAAGTTAGACAACTCGGAGGAAATAAAAAACCAAAATATTCTCGACAAATGCCTCTTTTCTGCTTCTTTCCGTCCTCGCTGCCAGGAAATAGGCATACGTCAGTTGGTTTTATTTATTTTTAGCAGTCGTGACTGCTGAAGTTAAGGTCGGCGGGAATAAAAACAACTCCATTTATTTGTTTTTTTCTTAGAAGACTTCATTTGAAGTTCGGAGGCAATAAAAGAAACTGATTTTCCCAATTTTATTTTTTTTTCGGAATGGCATTTTGCCACGTCGGCGGGCCCGTAAACCAAAGAATAAAAAAAGTGTGGCCTAAAGAGGGCGACAGTCTATTGGCTACAGTTGTACCACCTCAGAGGGATCGGTTGCACTATCTAAAACCTTTTACCAGCAGCCTGGAGATCATATTATTCAAATCCCTTTGGATGCCCCGTAGCAGACGAGTCAGGTCGCCATTTTGTTTGATCCACGCACAACCGACGTGTATGGAGATATGATGTGTGTACACACATACATGTCCAGTGCACGAATGTTCTATTCAGGTAGCCTTCTTGGGACTAAAATAAAGGGATGCCTTATGGATGAGTTGATAATTGGGGTCAGTGTTGATGGTGAATATAGGCCATCGCCGCATTTGGATTATCAGTATTGTCCAGTGGGTTCAGTGTTACGGCTATGGTTGTCTATGACCATGGGTTCGAGCCCGGGTGGTGGAAGAAATTTTTTTCTCCATTTCTTTTCTTTTATTCACAAAGATTTTCTTTGTTTAGATGTAAGGACTTGTCCTGCTATCGAGTCTCTTTCCGCTGCCCAAACCAAACATCTATACCCCCCATGATCTGAACGTCACTTCGTGAACCTGGTCGCCACCAGGCTTGTACTTACCAGTAGTGCATAGGTTCCTACATGTATCAAAGACTACGTTAGTTTAGTCACGTCGTTGTCAAATTTCTAAAACTCGTAAACCCTTCCGCCATTTCAGGGCACCCTCATCGAGCATACACGTTCCACAGTTCTGGAATATCAGGAAGGACCGAGTCAAGGGCGCAACCGGAGGCGACACAGCCAAGGCGGAGGCCGCCAACTCCCACGAGAAGATCTGAGCGATTACGCCGTCAGTCACCTAGTCCTAGTCCCCGTCAGAATGCCCCTAATGTCGGAGGAAGTTATGAGATGTATACTGGGGGTTTGTCAGAGGAAGAGCAACTTGCTCGGGCCATGGATGAAAGTTTGCAACAGTCATACCCGAATAGTAAGTACAATTTTACATGTTCTTTGAAGGCCTAAGCTGAACTTAATAGATATAAACCCCAAGCGGCAGAGGTAGAAATTACGAAGAGCCACAAGGCACTTCCAAACTACCTCTGAAAACGATACACCCTCTCGGACGGTCACAGTTGGTTTCACTTGCCACCACGCTCCTGATGAGGAAAGATCTCAGCACAGCTGCCAAATGAGAAAAAATGAAAAATAATCTGTTATGGTACCGAGATTGAACCCACAACCCCATGGTTGATTCGCCAACCTCTTTCTATTTGCACCACAATGTGACGACGCCGATCTACAATAAAGGTGCTGTGGTTTTGAAGATCTCCATGAGGAAATAAAGCAATCGTAATTGTCGTCATGCACACAAGCAGTCTTCAGAATGAGGTTGGTGAATTGATCAGAGGGTTGTGGGTTCGAGTCTCGGTGCCATCACATTATTTTTGTGTTCCTAACTCTGGTACAGTTGTGTGCAGCATTTCAAAACAGAATTTTAAATTGGCTGCTGAGGAAATAGTCTAGTAGGTTATGGAAATGACCGGGACACGCCGGACAAAAGCACCATTTTTTTTCTGGTGGTTTGTCTATTGGTACTCTTTAAAATTAGAGGGGGCGCCATCTGAGATTTTCTTTCTTTCAGTAGAATATCCCGTTTGAAACTCAGGGCACTGACTTTACCATTGGACCCAAGAACTGAGCTTTGTACATCAGAATTGGAGCCGATGTACAGCTAACTTTTAAACGGTGGGATATCAGCCCAGGAGTCAGGTTCAAACTTGTAACCTATTGTCAACTTGTTAGAGACTTGGTATGGAGCATCCGAACCACCATGGCGCACCTGTCGACTTGTCAGGGATCTCGTACCTCTGTACCACCATGGTCATTTCTCGATTTGTCAGAGCCTTGTGAACATTAGATCGCTGGCATTTACTGAACAATGAACTTGCTTCATCCCTTGAAAAAAATCAAAGGTTTTTGGACCAAGTTCATTGTTCTGCGGGTTCATGGCAGCTGATAAACGGTATCTTTGTTTGTTTACAGGGTGGTGATGGCCTCCACGAGTCGCTCGTGGCAACCAGCCGTAACATCGGCTTGCTGAAACTCTCCCGGGCCCGCTTACAGGAGAACATCCACGATAAGAAAGGAGGATTCGACGTGGATGCTAGCGTCCTTCGCCTGCGTCGTCGCCGTGCCAACCATCGTTGGGTGATGGGAGAGGCCTTTTAGAGGGACACAAATTCCAGTTTGTCTTTTCTGTATTACCTTTTATACAGAATGTGTGGTTTTCAGAATTATATGCTATGAATTTCAACTTCACGATGCTCAAACGAGCAAGTATTTTAAATGTCGTTCATGTTCACATATATCTTGAAAAACCAGAAAAAATTGATATTTGTTATTTTTTCTTGCTCCATTTTATCCTTCTCTACCATCTGTGTGTGTATTTTTATACATCAATATTTTGTGATAAAAACAATTTATGAATCTCAAAACCAGCATTAACTTCAAGTGTTGCATTATTGGCAAGTAATTGTTGTGTGTTTTTCACATTATATCTACATGTGATGTTTTCATGTAATTAAAACTTTATTAATAACACAGGAATCGGTATATGCTGCTGTGATTTCGATAGTATTGTCTGGATCGAGATATGACGTCTATAACTGATGGGAGTCAAGTATTCTGTCCAGCATCACTCCCTGATATAACCGGCCTCATCTATACAATGGAGAGATTCTGCTCTCTTGGATCTGAGATCGGGATAGAGTAGCGTCGCGTCATCAAAAAACGACGTGACGTCATCGTTGATTGCGGAAACTTTGTCGATCCTGTTGTTGGGTTACGAAATAATCAGCTGTATCTCGTAAGCGTCAAACAACATGAGGTTTACTTCAATTTCACTTCTTTAACCTCTTCAAACTTGAGAATCGTGTTGCCAGACATTACATTGGATTCAGTATATGTAGATCCTGTACAAACCATAAACGGTAAATATTCCGTGGCAATCTGCCTGTATATTGATGAGAATTTTCGGGTGTGAGTTTCGCTGTTCGAATGAGCGGAGGCAACTTGCAATGCGCGACATCATGATGTAGGGGTTTGGGATAGCAGAATCAGAAACACACGGGTCACGTCATCGAGATCGAGACGGGCAACGACATCAGTGCTATCCCGATCTCGGAAGCCGGGGTAGCAGAACCTCTCTAATGGCTCCATTGAAATAGATCTGACTACCCGGTAAATCAACGGGTCACATTCACAAATGCTGCTGTATTTAACGATATTTTGCTTGATATTTTGAAACGTTCCGCATCTGATTGCTGTTGTCTGTGATATCTTCCATTGTCTCATTGTTGTGTACGATTGAGAGATTAATTGCGCAAGGCAACACGCCTGATGGATAAAGTCGGGCCGTGTTCGTCTGATATAACAGATCTCTTTTCTATAAACCACTTTTCTAATAACCAGTTGTTATTCTTTCAGTAAAATCATGTCATTACAACTCATCTTCCCCTAGAGTCCAGCAGACGGCATCTTCTGTCCAAGTTTTCTCACATCCTATGCAACTGATTGAAAAATATTTGAAGAAAGGTTGTTCTTGTGAACCATGTGAAGAATGTTTCTTCAAATTTTTTCCAATTCATTCCCAAAGATTTCAGAAAACTTCAGCAGAAGATACTGTCTGCTCAGACTGAAGGCAGACGAGTTAATCAACTTTCCGTCCAGATTTTACAAGTTTTAAATCTTATGTGTTTGATCTGCTGATAAAATATTTATTCTAACTTACCTAGTTGTTTTGTTTGTCATATTTGCATAATTACTGCTGATAAAATGTACATTATTTAAGAAAACGGTGAAGATGAGTAACTTTTCCCAGATCAGGAAACCATAAAAGGGTACTGGTACCGTAATGATTTCCACGGCTGACACCAAAGTAATTTAAAGTTGAACTGTGATATGAAGAATGCATTTAATTCTGCACACCTATCCAGAATTTTTACGTTTTTATTCCCAAATATTCCGTCCATCTGGAGATTGTATAAACCGTTCTCAAATTAACGTCAACTTCTGCCGAAATCTCAACCACAACCTCGGTCTGAAACTGAATGACGTGACGCAGACACCCGGGGGGATCACTCCCCATAAAGTGTGTTGCACATCAGCGTACCAAAAATTGCGGGTAAAGGGGTGTTTTTTGAGCCGCATCGGCGGGTTCCGCGCGGGGCCAAATAAGCCCCCCTATTTCACCAATAACCCAGCAGAAAGCCCACGGGAATACATAAAAAGACACTCTCCCCTGCCTTAAGCCCTCCCCTGCCTAGTGTGGTCCATTGTGTCCTGCAAAAAGCCCTTTGAAACGTCTTTCAAATTACCCAGCCATTAGGGGTGGGGATTGCAGAGTGCCCAGCTTTAGGGGGTGGGGATTGAAAAGTACCCAGCCAAAAGGGGTGGGGATTCAAAATTACTGTTACCAGCTGAAAGGGGCTTATGAAAAAAGTGGAGTACACTGATGTGCAACACAGTTTATGGGGAGTGACCCCCCCGGGCGCAGACAACCCCATGATAGTGACTTCGCAGACATTGCGTCAGACTCGACCGTAGCTAAATCATGGATTGCGTCACGACATCACCCGGTTTCAGATCGAGGTTCTGGTTGAGATTTCGGCGGAAATGTGCAGATCTGCGAATTTGAGAGTCGTCTATCCATGAGTTCTATCACACATGATAAATAATAATATGAATGGAATCTCAATTTCTTATTAAACCTTTATAACTTTATGTTCACATTTAATTCGTCTGTATAAAATTTGATTTGAAGTAGGCCTACTGGTGTGTAGGCCTACAGTACACCTGTAGTATGTACATGTAGTATGAATTGTAGCTGATTCATGTTGTTTCATTCTTTTAAAAGTGTCTGATGTCAAGTTCTCGGTACATAATTCTGTACATTTTTGTATTATTTTTTGTACTTCAAGCTTAGTTTACTCATAATAATATTCTGTAGTTTTCGTGTGTTTTTAGTGCATCCTCGTCTCCAGGAATTATAATACCACCCTGGCCCCAGGGTTGATTTTGTGTGTCACTGTAAAGAGTGTTCGCTTCAGTTTGTGAGCTTTGGTTTGAAAAATTTTTTTTTATAGATCACAAAAGTCAAGGATTATGTTTGAATATTATCAATATAACATGGTTGCCACAGGGCATTAAAAAGCATTAAAAGTCATTATCTCCATTCTGTGTTTTTTAAGGCATTAAAAAGGCATTATTTTTACTGCAAAGCAAACAGAGGCATTAAAAAAGGTCTTAAATTAGGCCTATAGTAGGTGTTGTGTCAAAACAGCATTGCTCATGCGCGCTGTTAGGCCCTTAGGCCTAATCACTTTTAGACCAAGCCAATTAGTGATTTCAGCAATGGGTGACAGAGCATTGATTGCACTGCAGGGCAATCATGCATCCCTGAGCAGGTACCCGGTAGGTTGACTTGGCGTGTACTCAATCATGTCAACAATAAAGGAAGTTCAAAAATGTTTCGTTATCTTTGACTCAGATGTGCAATTTGAATGAATATGAAGCCCGAAAATGCTGTCAACTGGCATTAAATTATGCCTAGACGTGGCATTAAAAAGGCATTAAAAGTCATGCTTGGCAAAAATGTGCATACAGATTGTGGCGTGACAACTTCAGTGGAAGTGCCTTTGATTAAAGGAGCACGGTATTGGATCTCAAATGCGTACTGGTGGCTCCCACAATGTCGGCAGTCAAAATACCGGTAAGAGATCACATACCGTGCTCCTTTAAGAGATCGTTCAAACAGACTGCTGATGGTCTCAAGACCTCCATCTCAATGAGCAATGCTGCTTTATTAAACAGACTGCTGATGGTCTCAAGACCTCCATCTCAATGAGCAATGCTGCTTTATTAAACAGACTGCTGATGGTCTCAAGACCTCCATCTCAATGAGCAATGCTGCTTTATTAAACAGACTGCTGATGGTCTCAAGACCTCCATCTCAATGAGCAATGCTGCTTTATTAAACAGACTGCTGATGGTCTCAAGACCTCCATCTCAATGAGCAATGCTGCTTTATTAAACAGACTGCTGATGGTCTCAAGACCTCCATCTCAATGAGCAATGCTGCTTTATTAAACAGACTGCTGATGGTCTCAAGACCTCCATCTCAATGAGCAATGCTGCTTTATTAAACAGACTGCTGATGGTCTCAAGACCTCCATCTCAATGAGCAATGCTGCTTTATTAAACAGACTGCTGATGGTCTCAAGACCTCCATCTCAATGAGCAATGCTGCTTTATTAAACAGACTGCTGATGGTCTCAAGACCTCCATCTCAATGAGCAATGCTGCTTTATTAAACAGACTGCTGATGGTCTCAAGACNCATGTCCCAAAAGTCCAAAATAACATGATGTAAACATCAATGTTTACAAACATTAAACGTAAACAATGAAGTCGTGATATATTATCTTTAAACAGACTGCTGATGGTCTCAAGACCTCCATCTCAATGAGCAATGCTGCTTTATTAAACAGACTGCTGATGGTCTCAAGACCTCCATCTCAATGAGCAATGCTGCTTTATTGTCATATCTGTACATTTCAGGATAATATTGTATATTTCATCTTGGCTTCTCATTTGGTGTCCACGTTGAAGTGAATAAAACGTCACATAAGATTAACGGTGTGTTCTATTTAATTGTTGTTTGTGAGGTTAGAGCTGTCAGTGGTAAACTGTCCGAGGGCAGGGACAGCACGTGTGTCATTGGAAGGAAGGAATTTCAATCTGTTGAACAAGTAGAGTAAGTATGGGAGAGGCCATCTCAAGACCCCGATACCCTAGTGGTTATCACATCTGCTCAGCAAGTGGCAGGTCCCGGTGTAACATTTTTCAGTGCGGCCCATGTGCCAGTGTGAAAATACAATAGATTGATGGAATAAGGCACGACTTGACAATGAGCAACACACAGAGAAACAGCGAGTCTGTTTCCCAGTGTGTTCCAAACAACCAGGTTCGAATCCAGCCTGGCCCATGTGGGATTTCATTCCCGGCTCTTCATCTCCGTGGGATGAGACAGTAAGCCATGGTGCCTTGTACCTTGTACATGTAGTTGTTTCTTTGCAAGGGCAAGTAAAGAACACATCCAAGTGAGGAACATGAGTAGCTTGAGATGGCCTCTTACGTACTTACCAGGGCCAATAATGCTATGGCTTCGGCCCTGACGGAAAAATCGAACACAAATCTCAAGCTACCGGTACTCATGTTCCACACTTCATGGTTTGAACTCGGGGCCTGCCGCTTGCTGAACTGACATAACACTAGGCCTAGGCTATTAGGACTCATACTGGCACTTTGTCCAGCACCCAGCTCTTCTGCCAATTATCGAAGCAACAAGTGGTAGCGGGCCACAGCTGTTGGGGTGAACTCACGGACTAACAACAGTTAACCTGTCCACGGTAGAGAGCTGTTGCACTAAGTCGAACAACAGGTCTGAGGAGGTCTACAGACATGAATAACACCAACCTACAAACTGTCGAAGATTTAACTTGCGAATAAGGCAGCGTGCCGACACTACAGGTGGAAAAGACAACAAATTACCTTCAATTCAATACACTTTATTTTCCACCTTGCTTTCATATTTAAAAGTTTCCTTGCAAAGACGTAAAGAGACTCAAAGGTAGCATTCAGCTAGTCACCTCAAGCCCAAGACCAATCGCTTTCAGGGAAAATATGACCCGCTCCATCCAAAGCAGACGCTTGTCGCAACATGAAAGGGTTAACGACCTTGCAGCACAACAGCTGAAATGTACGTTGATGCAGGTTTTAACTCATCTGCTCCCAGTTTGAGCAGACGGTATCTTCTGTTGACGTTTTCTAAAATCCTTGGAAATAAACTGGAAAAAATTTGAAGAAACTTTCTTCAGATGGTTCACAGGAACAACCTTTCTTCAAATATTTTTCAATCAGTACCATAGGATGTGAGAAAACATGGACAGAAGACACCGTCTGCTGGACTCTGGGGGCAGATGAGTTTTACCGGTAATACAATAGTAGTGGACAGCAGTGCAATAGTTGGGTACTGTTGACCAATGATGATCACTTGCGAGAACCGTCTGCTTTTGCTGGAGCAGCTCACAAACGAACATCCAAGTGGCAAGGGCATAAAATTACTGTAAAGGGTCCTATCAATATTCATCGTTCACTTCCAACTTTTTGGTCCAGACCATCTCTTGGAGAAAGAGAGAACTCAGCGGAAGGCCACCCTCTCAACATCCAACCCCTTCTTATAAATAAGACCATACACAACATATCTAGATATATATCAGCTTCATTTTCCTATTTACATCACTGATACAATGTTTATATTTTACAACATTCTGTTATGTACAAAATGGTTTGTTTTAAAACGTATGATGTTGATATTTAAGGCCAGTCGTTGTCGACTAAATTTCGGCTGTTGTCTGGTACTGAATTTCCAATCTCGTACCCAGAGATTCGTTACGCTTGGGCCGAGGTTGTAGGTTGCTCCACTACTGTAAACCGTGAGTTTTATTTTCGCGTTCGAGGGTCAAAACGCGAACATAAATCGCGCGAAAATCATTGGTTCTTGAGGTTTTATGAAGCTGAAGGGTTCCAATCGCGAAAAATTATTCTTCGCGAATTCGTAGACCCCAAAAATCGCAAACATTTAGCGCCGCGAAAATTTCACGGTTTACAGTATACCTTGGCCCGAGCGTAACGAATCTCTGGGTACAAGATTGCTGTTTTTTCTACCTGAGCAAAAGCAGGCACATTCACCACCCACTTCAAGCAACGAATTCACACCCCACCAGAGGTTCATGACTTAGATCCTGTTTACAGGATGACAAGAAAAAAATCGACAAAACACACAAGTTCTTATTATATGTAAATAAATATATTTCAGCGTCAAAAGAAGAATCACAAGAATGAGTTGGGAGGGATGCTGTTTTGTTGAGAACAGCGAGAGGGTTTGGAGAATTCAAAATGGATTCAGTTGTGGTCACACAGAACGCATTATGCCGTTCACTGCAGTCTTCCTTGGCTATTATCATTAGCCGCGTTTACACTGCCAAAAATCAAGTTAACTCGGACCGGACCAAGTATGGTACGGCAAAAAAGTGGCAGTGTAAACCTGCCAAGCGTGCCGGGTCCGGACTACAAATGAACCGTACCGAGACCCGCAGGAGGTGGTATCTGTCCGGACCGAGTACAGTACCTCGACCAAATGTGCAGTGTAAACCTGATGCATGGCAAACTGAACTGAGTTCACTTAATACCTGGGACGGTATTCAGCACGCGCATAGTTCGTCCTTGCGTCACCCGCAGGAAAACTCGGCATGCATTCCGCGCGAGTTTCTTATCTCCACTGAATGGAGAGCTTACTTCAGGTACATTGCGGGGTGACTCATTGCTGCAGTCTAAACGGTACAAGTGGACCTGGTCCGGACCGAGTACGGTTCACTTCAACTGGACTGAAATATTTGGCAGTGTAAACGCAGCTATTGCTCATACGAATGATAAACAAGCAGGACTGACCATTCTCGGTGAAGACTACAAGCTGAGCAGCCGAATGCAGGTAGTGTGAACATATACGGTACTTCAAATAGATATGTGTTTAGACTGACTTGGGGTAAAACAGCCGTGAGGATTGGTTTAAAGGCCCTGTCTTGTTCATTCGCCTACTTTGTACTGAGAGCTGTATTGTTTGTAACAATGCTAGGACTATCTTGGTGTCAAATTGAAAGGGATAAACTGAAGGGGCCGAATTCACAAAGGGTGTTTTAAGGGTGTTTAAGACTTAGACGCGTGTAACTTCGTCAAACGCATGGCGGAAGTGTCTGCATTTAGTGAAGTTACACGCGTCTAAGTCTTAAACACCCTTTCTGAATACGGCCCAAGGAGACAATGCCAAGAAAAAGCCAGCATTAGTTTCAAACCACTGGACCCAGTTGGTTTAGAGAGATTTAGGCCTAGATGACTCTTTATAGTATGATTCACCCTAACTTCAACATGGGCAAAGTGCCAGGCCTGTGCAACAGACACCATAAAGTGAACATGATTAAACCACAAACCACAGTATTTACCAGTTGACTGAGCACAACCTTGGATTTACTATAGGTTATGGAAAGTAAACCAAGTTACCCTAACATCAGGCAACTGCGACATGGATTATTTACCACTGACCTGTGCACATTTCCAAGCTTGGCACTTTGCCCATTTTGAAGTAAGGGTGAATCATACTTTAGCTGGAGTTTTCTCATGTAAGTTGGCTCTCAAGAGAAAGCAAGCACAAAAGTTTCAGATTGTAAAGTTCCAGCCTGAAGAAGACCCTGGTTGGGGTCAAAAATTTGAAAATATCTGGAAATTGACTTTATATTTATCATCTTTAAGTTGGCTCTCAATGGGCAATTCACCATACAACTACCGGTACAAGGAGAAAACTGAAATAAGTGAACTTGCTCATTCTTGATCCTACGGCGTATAGCCCTAATGTGTTCCCAACATCATAAGCATTTTCAGGAATGAATTTACACATTACCGGTACATACAGTTCCCCAGCATTTTAAAATAACTTCACAATAATCTGGAATCTACACGCGGAACCCATCACATGATTCGGATTAAAAAAGACCGAGTTCCACCAATCACCATCTCCACCAGCAAAATCTCAGGCTTGTCGTAAGCACCACGGCAAAATGCCTGGGCAACGACGACATGCATCATGGAAAAGCTCACTGAATGGGCCCCAGAGCCACTCCTTGACGTGTGTCACACACCTATCCATGTCAGCTCTCAACATTGTCCTCCCCAGTCAAGCCACAGCTCATCAACAGTTTTACAGGCGCGGATCCAGGATTTTTGGCAGAGTGGGGGGGGGGGTCAGGGCTGCCGAAGGCGGTTGTTGCAGGCGGGCACCGAAGATGCCTGCGCCAACGGGGGTCTGGGGCGGCCTCCCCAGAACATTTTGAAATCTAGAAGGCCACGGACCCGATTTCCTGGCATCTCAGTATCAAAACAGAAGCTTTATTTTTGCGTTTTTTTTGCTTATAGTTGCAAAAAAAATTGGTAGTGGAGAGAAGGGGGTCATGACCCCCTACCCCCCCCCTCCTGATCCGTGCCTGGTTTTAGCAAGTCTTACAGTGACATATCATCAGACTGACATTTGACAGTCGTCAGCCATTCATACATAAATCTGCAACTAATCAATATGTTGAAGGGTTAGATTTTGACACCTAGGAACTTGGAAACTTCAACCTCAACCACTAAGCAACCAACACCCAATACGCCCATCCACTGTTGTCATTATACAGTAAAGTATAATTCACGTAACTTCAACATGGGCAAAGTGCCAGGCCTGTGCAACAGACACCATAAAATCAACACATAAACCACAAACCACAGTATTTACCAGTTGACCATGGATTTGCTATAGGCTCATGGAAAGTAAACCAAGTTACCCTAACATCATTATGGATTACTTACCACTGATTTTCAAGCTTGGCACTTTACCCATGTTGAAGTCAGGGTTGATTTTCATGCTTGGCACTTTGCCCATGTTGAAGTTCGGGTGAATTATTCTTTAGGCCATGCCAGGTCAAATATGCAATTTTTTTCTTCTTGTTTTTTTATTGGGTGCAAAATAAGTGCTTATGTTATGTATACATTGCTGTTCCAGATTTAAAACCTAAAGAACCAGGACAAAAATGGACCAAACGTCATACCGCTACAAGTCTACTATACATCTATTTTTATGTTCACTGTCCAACTACCTCATATCCTTCAGTGCAGCTTACATCAATGTTTTGAAAGCAGCGGTAAATTGCTTTCCCCCCATTTTACCAGCGCAGGGGCATAGCGGGGGGGGGGCAGGGGGCTAATGCCCCCCCCAGGCTTGGACACTATTCTTCCCTTAATTGCTTACTCATCCTGTCTACACAGGTGTTAGTTCTACATTCGGGTTTTAGCTCAGTCTTTTCTAGAGTTTCAGATTGTAAAGTTCCACTTGAAAAAGACCCCGGTTGGGGTCGAAAATTCGTGAATTCTGGAGACTGACTTTTTGCTTATTACCCCCCAGAGCAAAAAGGGACAAAAACAAATTTTTGCTCTAAAACGTGAGTTCCCCTCTTCGAGCCAAGTTATTGTAGTGTCAGATGTGGGGAAAATGCATCTGAGAGGGTGTAGATTTTCAGTTTTTTTCTAGAGGAGGGCCCCCAGACCCCCTCCAGCTTCACCCTTCACACTCGATCAACTTTGCCCCATACGCCATAAAAGCTAGCTACGCCCCTGCAGCGAGTGAGGTTCGCTGAGCTTTCTACATCGAGTAACAGTATGATGACATAAACGCCTGTGAAAAACGGACCGGCAAACCGCATTCACTGTGAATGCGTCTTTAGGCCTGCTGTGTAAATGGAAATGACAGAACAGGAAAAAGTTGTTCTGAACAGGAAGGGACAAGACCAAAATTTAATCCCTAAAAACAAACTGACGCAATTTAAACCCCGATTAATTATAGCCAGTGAATGTATTAATAACTTCACCAGTTTTGAAAATACACCTTTGCATTGGTTTGGCTAAAATCATGACCTTGACGTAGGACGAGATCTGAAGTTACGTTACTCTGGTGTTTTGTGAACACTGATCTACATCGTATAGCAACACCAGAGGCTATAATGCCAAATCCAGGCTCATCATTGGCTAGGCCACGAGTTTTAACTCCTGGTTAGGGTTTCCGCCAGAAAAAAAAGAGGGTACGGACAAAAAAAAATTTTGAAAATAAATTGAAAAAATATTTTGAATTTTTTTTTTGATTTTTAAAAAAGTTTTAAACGATGTTTGGTGCCATTTTAGGCGTATTTTGAAGCATAAAATCCCCGCGCCGGTGATATCACTTCAGGGAAAAATGGTTACCGGTACCCAACATTTTTGAGGGTACGGATCCCTACCCTGGAAAAATTTAAGGGTACGGAATTTTACCCATTTTACCCTCTGGCGGAAACCCTGTCAGTCAAATGCGAACATCAGTCACCGCAACTTGGCAAAATTTGGCCGAGTATGAAAGACGAAGAGCTGTCGAATCGAAATCACTGAACGACTGATACTCAAATCAAGAAAAAACGACAGCAAAGCAAACAAATAGTAGAGGGATTTATAACACCCCAAAGATGTTTATAGACCACACTATTGACACAATCACGTGCCAAACACTTCGCATATTGACAGCTTTAAGCCTGCCGCACACTGGAGCTATCTGACGAGTAAAAAGTCAGTTGAGACCGTTTGCTCATCAGATAGCTCGCTGTGTGCGCGTATTTTTCGGTGAGTTTTCTGCCTCGCAAGGCCTTGAGGCAAAAATCAAACAGGTTTGATATTTTTCACCTCGTGAGGCGAAAAACTCACCGTGTGCGCGCTACTTGAGCTACGTGCCAGGGTTTCCGTCAGAGGGTAAAATTCCGTTCCCTTAAATTTTTCCAGGGTACGGATCCGTACCCTCAAAAACGTTGGGTAACCATTTTTCCATGACATGCCAGACAAAACCAAACAACCGGCATGACCGGCGCAGGGATTTTATGCTTCAAAATATGCCTAAAATGGCACCAAACATCGTTTAAAACCTTTTAAAAATCCCCCCAAAAAATTTTCAAACAAATTTTTTTCAAACAAATTTTTTTCAAAAAAATTTTTTTCAAAAAATTTTTTTTTTTCGTCCGTACCCTCATTTTTTTCCTGGCGGAAACCCTACGTGCTGAGGAAAGAAATTCCAGGGGAGGCGAAAAATATCAAACTGGTTGAATATTCACCTCAAGGCCTTGTGAGGCAGAAAACTCACCAAAAAATACGGGCACACAGCGAGCTACCTGATGAGCGAACGGTCTCAANTTGCTGCGATGTACGCCGGCTTGCGACTGATCAGTGTCAGTTTCCTAAACGAAACCTAGTCTCGTCGAGTCTCAACGACCCGGATGTTACCTGAGTTGCTGCCAGTCGTAAGCGCGATGTGCACAGTCAGGACATGACGACTGATTGGATCCTCCTAATTTTACTGAGTTGCCGAATTTGTGATGTTGCGAATTTGCGATCACCAGCCACTGATCAGATCAGTTGCTTCCAGTCGCAAGTCCGTTGTACGCCTGGCTTAAGGTTTATGCGGGCGAAGTCGGAGGGCGGAGCAATGTCACAACCCTTTGTCAAGATGCAAGACAGCAGTCTCACAACAAATCATAAAACAGGCCAAGGACATGATGGGAAGGAAGAGAGAGATGAAGAAATGGGTTCCCACCACACAATCACAACTTTTCTATACTTGACTAGACTGAAAAAGCTTTATTTAAAAGGCAAAGAAAAGTTGCATATCTGCTAAATGCTCTTCTTAACTAATGCATCCTCAGAGAACACTACAAAAAGCAACAAATACGCACTGGTGTTTGAGAGGAAACTTTTCCATTCTGAAAATAATGGACATTAGTATACAACGCTCATTAGGCTGATTGTCTCTCTCAATAGCCATAAACTTCATCGATCTTTTCAAGATCATTGTTCATATTTCGATTTCCACCAGCTGCATGTCAGGTGAACGCGTATGTTATACAGACTCGCTGCCACGGACAGGTCAAAGCTGTGAGTAATGCCAAGGTAATATGGTGACACCAGAAAGTCGAAACATAAAACTAAACAGCTGTGGAACTTGTTGCACTGACCACCTGCCTATTAGATAAATGCGAGTTGATTCAATCGGTCATCATCGTGGTAAAAATTTTGAGAGTTTCTACCACCGAGAGTGAGTCATTATCGTACCAGCAGTTATCTTAGTTTTTACGCCAATTGAACCATTCGTTACATTCATATACCACTTTATTCTGGTTCACAGACAGTCCCAACATGCCCACAATGCACCACAGACAAAAAACAGTGCAAATGATCTCGCTAGGCCTACTTGGTAACCCATATCAAACAAACTCACTGGCCCAGAAAATGCCTGGATAGTGGATTATTCTCACATAATCGCTCAGGAATAAAAGAGTACAAGCCTGGTGGCAACTGGGGTTCGCTATGTCGAATAAGCATGGTTGGGGAGAAGTGAGGAATTAAGGATGTGGAGGAAGTGATGACTGTAATGATAACAGTAGGCCTAAGACATGTTTTACATGCATTCCCATGCGAAATAAACGCAAGATCATTAAATACACGATGAAAAAAACAGAAAAGGTAAAAGAAGAAACAAAAAAATAATGAGAAAAGGTAAAAGAAGAAACAAAAAAATAATGAGTCAAGCCAAAGAAAATTTACACTCCCCGCGTATCGAACCCGAGACCTTCTGCTCCATGGGCAGGCTGCTTTGCCACTCGGCCATGGCGACTATGCACTCTGTGTGGCGCTGATGCATGCATCCATGTATTGTTTGGATATGTCAGGCGGCGCTGGAAATTTCCGCCTGTGTTGAAATTTCGGCAAAAGATGCACAATCGTTAACCTGTCCACCGTCAGCGTAGATAAATGTATCAAAATAAAATGTATCAAAATAAGAAACATTTTTTGTATCAAAGACTGACGAAAACAGTGCGATTGTATATAAAGTACCGGTACATTACGAACTACATCGCGCATGCATATTGGGCCTAATATGTGAAGAAATAGTCCCTCCGCGGTGTATTGATTGACGATCAGGTCACGGAATCGCAAGGATAATGACTTCTCAACTCCTGACCGGTAACTGCTTTAAAAATCGTGTCTAATCGTGCGCATTACATAAAATAGCTCCCAATAGCTATTGACAACATTGTCCATGTACGTATTTACATTTTTTAGTACAGTTTACAAACGTTTAAACACCATTTTATCTACCGCCCAGACTCCCGTCTGGCCTCCCTATTAAAATGTCTAAAAATAGATTTAGAAATCGCCGAAATTTGTACCTTTCCTGACGTTTGTTCGTACTGCCCAACCAATCAGGTCGACAGCTAATGGTAGACTATCACCAGACGCAATATGATGTTCAAACTCCGCAAAACAAGGCCGTAAACGTCAAGTAAAGCTTGATTACGTCATACAAATGCTTTGGAAAAGTGGTGTGAAAATAGGGGTCCATATGGCCGCAGCTGGCGCTCCAAGCGGCTCCATAGCGAACCAATTTATATTTGGTCATACACCGTGGCGTGTCGACAGATTTGAATGATCTTTGAATATCATAATGTGTTATAATATAGGGCCACTTTGATGAATAGATACTGTGTGGTTTGATAGAGTGGACTTGGGGATTAATCACATACATAAACATTCGGTGATCCCTAATGGAACAAAAAGTAGATTCAGGTAATGCATGGATTGCATGCATGCATGCATTTTAAAGAGAGATTACAAAAAGTTATGTACAGGGGATCTTTATGGGGTTCCAAACCATGTGGCTCTGAGAGTGAGAGTGAGACAGCATAAAAAATTCCAAATAGTCCAAGACTGATGTAAAGCACTGTACTGGCTTTGCCGGCTCCAGTTTTTGACTCGTGCAATGGAATCGGGCGTCCTGAATCACAAGCAGTGTGCAGAGCTCACCGGCCCCTCTCCTTGTACCCGACCAATGAAACACGTGTCAGGACATCATGCTGGTCCAGTATTCTGCATGGGCGTCGCCATGTTTTCTGAAGGGGGTCGGATTTCTTAGCCCCGCCAGCTTGCGGAAGCGCGTCATTGAGGGCTGAAGGCCCTCACCCCGACTGGGGGTCCTCCCCCAGGAAAATTTGAAAATCTAGATGCTCCGAGACGCGTTCGGGAGCATCTTGAAATTGGGCCGGTCCTCCTCAACGCAAACTGCTTTCAATGACAATGTGAGGGCACTGTTCACCAAAGGGGGGTCGTTCGCACCCCCGACCCCCCCTGGTGACGAGGGCCCATGTTCTGGGAACTGGCACCCATGGAAAGGCATTATTATTGACACAGTCAATAAACTCACCTGTAACTGCTGCTGGACTAGTTTCAACTGAGCTTCTAAGATCTTTTTCAGGTTCAGTAGGTGCTGACGTTCGGCATTCAAGAGATCTTCAGCGCCGTCTTGATCCTGCAAAAAACATGATCTAGTCTCAGCAACGCTCTTAGAAACAATGTTTTTGGTCTTCCCTGTATAAATCAAAGACCCATTAGTAGATGTTGGATTTATAAATCACCTTAGGTCTTAAACAACAAGCCATTATTGTTAGGCAATAAAAATCTTCATTAAAACCCATTACCTGTCATTGTATTGACCCTGGTCATTGCTTGCTACTGAAAAATGTTTGTCCTGGAATAAACAGGGTGTGGAGGTACCGGTATCTCCTAAGATATCATATCAAAATAGTTCATAAGCTGCGCTTTCGTTTTACAGAAAAAGCCGGTATTTGTCCGGGCGTATTCTGCTTCCATTACAGGATGTCCAAGATACAGAATAGCACAAAGTTGACACACAAAATGATAATAAGCAAGAAGTCAATCTCCAGAATTCACAAATTTTCGACCCCAACTGGGGTCTTTTTCAAGTGGAACTTTACAATCTGAAACTCTAGAATAGACCTAATCGTCTATTCTAGAGTTTGTCTATTCTAGACTGATTGTCTATTCTAGAGTTTCAGATTGTAAAGTTCCACTTGAAAAAGACCCCGGTTGGGGTCGAAAATTCGTCATTACAGGATGTCCGTGTTTAATAAGTCCGGTTGTCAATAAATCTGGATCTATTACAAGGCAATTCTGTGGCACTATGAAAAAGGGAAATTTTTCTAACGTTGGTCACCGAAAAAAAGGAGGGAGGGGGCAGGAGCCGGGTGTACCCCCTTGATCCACACCAATACAGTAATTCCTGCCCCGACGTTTTTACATCGAAAGTGGCAAGCAAGCAATGAACTGAGTTTTCATCACCCTAATCAACCAGACTGATTGTCGCTCAATATTTTATACGGACCAAAAATTAATCAATCGTCACCCAGGATACATGTTCCCATCCATCATAATCACAGTAGGTGGAAGCTATGGGTCATGTATTATTTGTTCATTCCAGTCACCCATCCTCCATCCTGTAACTAATGAAGTCTGCATTACAACACGACAGCCTACAGAAACAGAACAGGGGTCACCTAAACCACGAATTGACTGAGTTGAGTTTCCAAAATTCAGACTGGTGGTGTCCAAAACAGAAGTTTCTGTTATTTTTGAACAATAGAATTGAAGTGAGAGAGATGATGTCCAACTGGGCTCACAGCAGTTCTTTAGATGAGGAAAGTCGGATTTTAAAACAGAAATTCCAAAGGGGAATGTATTGTAATGCGGGTGATCCACCGCCTTTACGACGACGAGTTTACGATCAGTTGGCGACTTGTTCATGACGGGTTTGCGACTAGTTGACAACGAAAAATCGTGGCAGGTGGATCAGCATTCACGATTCGTTCACGACGGGTTTGCGACTCGTTCACGACTGAAATTTGTTGACGACTAGTTTGCGACGAGTTTACGACGAGATCAAACATGTTTGATTTGGTCGCAAACTAGTCGTCAACTCGTCGTAAAGTTTGCTCTGTAGCAGTACGTATTTTTTCGGTGGATCAGCTTCAACATCACGTCATTTCTTTACGATCAGTTTGCGACTAGTTTACGACGAGTTGGCGACTTGTTCCGTCGTGAACAAGTCGCCAACTGATCGTAAACTCGTCATCAAGTCAGTGGATCACCCGCATAACGCAGGGGCGGATCCAGGATTCTGGTAGAGGGGTGGACACTGAAGGCACGACAAGTCTAAATTTTTGACGGCACCCTATCTTCGAACCTGGTTTTAATTCTGAGATCCAACTACATGTAAACCAAACTACGTGTACATAAGTTCGCAGCAGGAACACTCTACACAATATCCACATATAATTCGTGATTAGTGCAGCCATGGCCACAAATCGTATCCCGAGTAATTTACGCCTTCCATCATGTCCATAGCAATTTATACCATTCCATGAAACCATGATCCCAAATCCAATGCCTACCGTATATGAGCTGAGAAGAAGTCTTTCTGTAAACATTGTCTTTCATTTGCACAGTTCATGTAGAAATTTTGCCAAGGGGGAGGATTAAATATAAATTCATACAAGACAAGAAGAAAATTTTGTGGTAATTCCAGGGATAGGGCCTACTGGTGCCACAGCTCAGCCATGTCAGCTCAGCTCTGCTCAGAGATAGTCGGAACTAAAGCTAGGAATCCACCATTGATTTTCAAGCTGATTTTGCATTGCGACTTGCTTTGAAACTGGGCACTCGATCGCCGTAGTGGACTCACTAGACGTGATTTCCACCAATGGCAAAGACGTGGTCAATTTCATTCGGCAATCGGTCGGCGACCGGTATCAGTTCCTTGCGATCGTATTCAATCGCAGGTAGCAGGTTCCACAGCAAATCGCAACGCAAAATCAGCTTAAAAATCATGGTGGATTCCTAGCTTTAAGGGTTTCTTGAATTGGCTGTGAAGCCATTGTTTTTCGGGAGTGACAGAACTCATAAGACAGTAGAATACAGTAGTGTAGCAGTAGCAGTGGCCTGCAATCTGGCATGACAGGGAAAACAAATTGAGCTTGTGTTTCACACCCCAATTACTAAACAGAAGAGACTGACTTGCCACTTGGTCAGTTGATAGATTCTGCAGAAAGAGTGATCAACAACAAACAAGGTCAGGTCAAAAGGTATTGCTTGATTTGTATGATGAATATAATGAGTGCTTCAAATTTTTTGTGGAACACAATAGAGCATGACAAATGTGGTTGTGAAAGAATATAATTCTCATAATTCATACACAAATCACTACCTTTATAGAAGTTTTGCCAGTCTTTTTGTCTTTAGAAATGGTTTCCTGTAATTTCGAAGTACATGTACATAGACCTATTATGGTTTAAGAAAGGGGCACAACAACAAGGCCTACAAAAGCTGTCTCCACAAAAAGTTATTTAGGAATTATAATATTTTGTGTCACTGAAGTGCTTCAATTCAACAAGCCTGCTGTACCAGTGAAGGCGCCAGGTATTACTGGTGTGTGAGTTGTTAAAATACAATGAACAGAGGACAATTTAGGAGTTCATCAGGACATTGTCCTGATGAATCCTAAATTGTCCTCTGTTCACTGTCCGACAAGGAGAGCAGACATCGGTGACTGGAGAGCTCAATGATGACATTGGGAGTCCATGAGTCTGTAATGTTAATTAGCCTAATGACAACCAAAGAAAGAGGAAGCAAAAAATTGACACACAAAATGATGAATTTAAAACAGGAAGTCAATTTCCAGAATCTTAGCAAATTAATGATAAACAGGAAGTCAATTTCCAGAATCTTAGCAAATTAATGACAAGTGTTGATAGACCCAGCCCGCAATCACTGGCAGGTGTACATCCACTTGAGGGCAACAAGGCACAATGAGGAGGTCGCCTAATTTTTCTACCATTTGATGGCGCTGCGACCATATCCACTTTTCCACTGTGACGTCGTACGGAACGTCAACGTCACACTGCCGTGACGTTGTGGCTTCATGCTCGCACCTCACATTGCCACGGAGATTACGTCCTCAAGACAATGAAAAGGCCTGATACGGTCGCAGCGACATCTTTCCGTGGAGAAAAGGCGACCTCCTCATTGTCATGGCGCAAAATAGGCCTGGGCGTTTACTAGAACTGTAGAATCAATCTCATCTGAGTCCCTGGGCCTAGGCTTAGCTAACTCGCTAAGCAAGTGTTTGCAGCACTCAATACTTACTCTCTCCCTTGCTGGTCTTGATAATCGTATTTCTAAGCTATCTTTGTTTAACTTGAGATCTTTTCTCTTGTGTTCAAGTGCCTTTTCTAAAGCTTCTTTACCACGTGTCAGCGACTTAATTTCTTCATTTGTGTCAAGTAAACTTTCTCTTAATTTGGCAACCACTGATCTCGTTTCACGGAAATGTGTATGTGCTTCACCATTACTAAGTTCAGCCACTATTTCTCTAAGATTAGGCAGAGGATCGACAGCTCTTCCAATGTCACAGTTTTTGTCGCTTCGCTGCACAACATTTTGTGAAAGTTTGATGTCCTTGATGGCTGCATTTCTCCAGTTTTGGGGACCAATCGTGGCCGTCCCCATCGACAGCGTTTTCGTGGCCTGCATCCTGTAATTTTGCAGTGTCACAGTGAAATCGGATAAAAGTGATAAACGTCTTCAACCATGAACGGACACGAACACCAAAATACGGCCGCTAACAGAGATACAGCGTGTGTTTTAGGACGAGAAAACATGCAAAAGGTGTGTTATGGTAAGCGTCATTGCCCAGTCTCGTCGCTCGTGGATACCGTTACTTCCGGGTCAGGGGTAGTCTCGCGCAACGAGCGGTTTTGTTCCACAGTGTTGCGACGCTGCGGAACTGCGGCTGGGTGACCGAGACTACATTAACCCTGGCGGTGTCATCAAAAACCCACAAGCTGACTTCAAAAGAACCGTGTTGATTGGACAAGGCGTTGGCTTTCAGAAACCAACAAAATGCGATTGTAGCAAAATTTGTGGATTCGAATCCTAGATTTGTAGCATTTACCAATATTTAATGAGCTAATACATAACAATGATGTTCATAAATCACGAAATACTGCGTTAAATCGGGAAAATTGGTGATATATGACTTAAACCCTCCAAGTGATGAACCAATCAGCTTGCGTGTTTCATCACATGTTTTCCAATTAGGCAATCAGCTGTTGATTAGATTGGTACCGCGATTCTCCGCTAGGTGGATTTAGAACCCACCTCCTAGCGGAGGATCGAGGTACCAATCTACTGATTATTTATCAATTAAAGTAAATTATCAAAATATGAGTCCATATTTTTTGCTATTTCTATGTTTCTATGATAACGAAGTAGTGATATTGGCATGAAGAAGGTTGTTTATTTTCTTTCTGAAATATAATAATTTCGTCCCATGCGCTGCTGCCACCTATCTTTGAGGAATCTCCTTTCCAAGATGACGTCAGTGAGGGGCTAAGTACATGAAGTAATTCCAAAATTCTGGTGTGTCATGTGTGTTGACACCTGTGGAGCTTTTGATTCCGATTTCCATCCGAATTTTGCCTCAAATTCCGATCAGAAGGTAACAATTTATCAGATTTGTTGTTAAAAAGGTAGAAATGGCGTCAGTGCCTTCGTGGAAGCAGGCTTTGCTGCAGAAAAAGCGGCGACAAGAGGATGACGACCGTCGCCGGTTTGAGCAGGAGCAGAAACGTTTGGCAGAAATGCCAAGTTGGAAACGGGACCTTATTTTGAAAAAGAAAAAAATCCATGACGGTCCTACTGGTGATAAAAATGTCGTGATTATAGAAAGCTCTGCCTCCAACAAACATGTAGACGGGGTAAATGGGAGGAATTACTATCCCGAGTTTAGTGGTTCACAGCGGACCACCCCCGATTCAGGGTTCGATGAGACTGAAGACGGGGCCCACCGGGCAGGGCACCCCGCTTATATTCAGGAGTCGCGGTGGGTGCAGGTGAACTCGGCAAAAGCGACCCACCAATCTTCAAAGCGCACACAACATGACATACCAGATGGGTTGCCGGTTGAAAATGGCGTATCGAGTGTACGAGAAAAAGGAAGTAAACATGTAGGCCTAGACTCGGATGAGGAATTGACGTATCAGCCCGGATTCGTTCACAAACTTTTGGATAAATTCTCACACATGACGGTTAAAGAGCGGGTGCGGCGCGTCTCTCAGGGAGGTACAGAACACTCTTCGGATGATTCAGGGGGAAGTGCTAAATCTAGCCCTAGGTATGAAAGTGACTATAAAGATAATCCGTCCCGGGTCCTTCACGGTAGCAATGAAAATCTATCTCATGCACAAATAAAACCAACTCAGATATCGCCGGATGAGAAGGTGCGGAAAGAACACAGCGCTTCCAAAGAACAAACTGTTTCTTCCAAGGAAAGGGTCACGATTGAAAGGGTCGAAACTATTCCTGGTGAGGGGAAAGTGGTCATAGTGAGTACTTCATTAAAACGTCCGGGTGCCAGCATTCCGAATGGGGGTGTGCCTGTGGAACCCCAGGACGGAAAGGTGACAGTGAAAAAGGGTAAAAAAGATGAGAAGCCAGAGGAGCCTGTTGTGAAAAATATTGTATCGTCAGTTCGTAACATATTCGAGACGAATAAAAAACGAGCTGCGCCTGCAGTTCCAAAGGTGACAGAAACTGTTCGACAATCGCAGTCGGTTCCGAAACAGACGCCCGAAGATGTACGCAGCAGAGATAGCGTTCGAATCATTCCTAGTCAGGTTAAATCCCCCAACAGTTTGGACGGAAAGGTCCTTGCTCAGTCACAATCAGGTGACAAGGTTAGGAAGGTTCATAAGAAAGGGACGCCGGATTCGGAAGCTATACAGAAAATTCGGGATGCGGGACAGTCGTGGTATTATGGGAAAGATGAACCGGCGAATGATGAGATTGTTAATAAATATGGTGCTACTGATATGTCTTCTGGATTTCTGGGGCAGGATAGTGTGCGGATAGTTGACGCGAAGAAGCCAGAAATGGTTGAGGTCGGTAAGGATGCGAGGAAAGTTGAAATGATAGAGATTGAGAGAAAGGTAAAGGAAGAACCGATTATGGTTGAAGTTGCTAAAAGAACTGAACAGATTCCTGTTGCATCATATGACGCTGTTGTTGTTGAGCCTGTAATTAAGGAGAAACCAAAACCTGAACCACCTAAAAATATTGAAATTGCACAAAAGGAGCCTTCGAAAACGGAGAAGAAACGGGTTACGGAACCGCCTAAGTCGGTCAAAGTGAAGACGGAACCGGAACCTGAACTTGAGGTGAATTCTCGGCCTGCGTCGACGAATCTTACCATGGTTGAAGTGAAGGTGAAGAATACGCCGAGAGACTCGGTCATCATAAACCCCTCGGCACCGCCGAGAAAGCGGCGGCACGCTCCTCCGGCTCCGCGCGCTGTGAAGACTCCCGCACCACCTCGTCCGGTGGAAAATAACAATGTCGCTGAACCCAAACATGTTACCGTTGTGAAAGTAGAAAACGTCACGACGGACCAAACGGATGTGGATACGGGAAAAATCATCATCACGGACACGGAGGAGGACAATATTCCCGTTACAAATATCGATGACATGATCCTCGACGAGGAGGACGATATTGACATCGATATCACGGATGTAAAATCGCGGAAGGTTGCGCCCCCTAGTGGCATTGACACTCACTTGGATTTATCGGGTATTTTGAATGAGGAGCCAGAGACGGAGGTGTCGCCAGCACCGTCACCGGTTCGACCTTGTAACATTAGTTTCGTTGGCGAGGGCGTCAAGTTGGATAGATCGCTACTGATGAGGTCTCGCTCAAAGGTAAACCTCTCATTCGTTTTCTATGCTTTAGTTGGGTGATGTACCATACATGTGACCCGTCACATCAAATCGGGTATTTAAAGTCGCCCAAGATGTGAACCAGGATGAACTAAAATAACTCCAGGAGATAAAGGAAGAAATGTAATCACTCAGATTTTTACAAAAGACAAAACCTACATGTAGGCCTACTAAAATTGACAAACCGTTGGTCTTAACCTGCCAACTTCAGAGCGACTTAGTACTCATTTTGTGGTGACGGGTCACATATATTGGAGCATCGGCTGTAGCGTAATGGGAGATTTCACTGCCGTTAGAAGCTACATGTACGACTAGTGGTCAATAGAAAATCACGAAATTTGACGTCATAGAGAAGTCACGTCACAACGTCATCCATAATGATGTAAGTAAGGCCATGTCTTGTGTCTGTGACATCAAATTTTGTGACATTCTACAAATGATGTAAGATCGCTAATAGGTGGCCTCTAACGGCAGTCAAGCTAGTCTCCCATTTACTGACAAGTTGTTGGGTGCGTGGACATTGTATCTGTCCCATTCTTCACGTCGGGTTACACCCCCTTCCCAGTTCTCATGCCTGCGGTCATGCGAGTTTTTTATTTCAGTGAATGCCATTTATACATGTTATACATTATGCATTTTCCTTCCACATGGCATGTCTTTCATGTCTTTAGGTTGTAACATTCACATGCTCTACAGTGTATGGATATGCTGGGTTCGGGACCATGAACATGGTGGACGTGAACATGGCGGAGCCATGTTAACCGGCGTGTCCATCAGGGTTTCCGCCAGGATTTTTTTCCAGGGTACGACCTGGGGGGGGGGGGGAGAAATTTTCAAAAATTTTAAAAAAATTTTTTTTTCTGTTAATAATGGCCTCCAGAGTCATTTTTTTCACTCCAAAATGCAAAATTAGTCTTCCTTCTGCATGAAAGTTCCATTTGAAATGTAACAAATTAAAAAAAAACATTACTGAAGTGATTTTTTCAGGGTACTATATCGTACCCTCAAATTTCTTTAGGGTACTATATTTGTACCCAAAGTACCCTCTGGCGGGGACCCTGTCCATATACATGTACCGTGTAAGCTCAGATAATCACCCGAAAGCAAATGGGGCATACTGTAACACAAAACATGGGGTGTCTGAACATGGAAGCACATGAGCACTTCTACTACATGTACGGTAGTCGTTCAGGCTGAGTTCACATAGAGACCTACAGTATACGAACACGCCAGTTGAGTTAGGCTGCAATCACATACATGTAGACCTACACACTACACGGACACGCTGGTTAACAATGGGTTCACAAAGGGCTTGCGACCGTGAAGCCATTGCTAACCGGCATGTCAGTGTAGCATTTAGCTCTATGTGATTGCAGCCTTAAAAATGGCATCACGCTTGCAAACAAAGCCTCTGTCAACCGGCATTATTGTACCATACATGTACATGTAGTCATTTATAGTCATTTACAGTTGTACAGTATATTTTGTTCCAGTCACATCAACCAACATCTGCTAACTTGAACGCAGGATTTTGTGATGAAGTGTCGCATTCCCATCTCGAATCAATCTGTGCATGAAATCGATAAACGTAGAGGGCCTGTCGTGTTTAGAGTGCACAAAACACCCCAGGCACCAATCGTTACAATTGTCTCCCTGCTGAGAAGGAGTATTGGAATTCTAATCTATTTGAGATTTAAAGAGGCATGGTACATGTATGTCATACATGTCATAAACTGGGCCATTCTCAATGAATCTAACTTTGAGAATTCATACATGTGCGAGTTTGTGTTCCTGTAGTGTAGTGGTACCCATTACAAATATACACAGGGGGAACACAGATCACAAGCATATTTCGTACTACTGCATCAGGTTGGTTCCACCCACTTTGCAACTGAAATAATCCATACTCAGGGTTCTGCCGCTGCTGGTCGGCGCCGGACGGCCCCTGTCCAGGACGCAGAAATGCCGACCGGTACTCGCCCTAAAAAGAGTATTTTCCGACCATCGGAACTAACGAAGTGTGCCACGAGAGATGCCCGCCACGCACACTTCGAATTTCCTTTCTGTTCCGATTCACCAAATATTGCTTCCTGGCAGGGCTTCCTGACATAGTGTGCCACGAGAGATGCCCGCCACACACACAATCCAAATTTCCTTTCTGTTCCCATTCACCAAATGTGCTTCCCGGCAGGGCTTCCTGACACAGTTCTGACCAACGACAACAACGGTGGGTGCCTAAGTTGCAGTGGAGTGGATCAGGGTCATTTTGATGCCAAATGAGCTCATTATTTCGAATCTCAGGTGCCAGGAAATCGCATTCAGCAAGTCTAGATTTCAAATTTTTCTGAGGGAAGAGCCCCAGGTCCCCCATTCTGACCGGCACTCGTTCAGTCCTGGGCAGAACCCTGATTTCGTACTCAAATGCATCAGGTTTTCAGTGCTTCATGTAAGATGAGCGCAATCACGCTCGCGCACCCGTAAAATTGCGCCGAGGAGCTCGATTGACCGCGCTCGTCGGCATCCTTAAAGTTCAGGAGCAATTGTGAACAGCTCTTCTTGACGAGTGTGAACAGCTCTCCTCGAGCCTTTGAGGAGCTCAACTGCAGATTTCAAACGTGAAACACTGGGTTTTTGACATGTGGTTCCACCCAGGGCTCCCGCGGATCCTTAAAAAGCATTAAAAGTCAGGAATTTTTGTTTTGCAGAATTAAGGCCTTAAAAAGCCTTAAATATAGGATTTTTTTCACTCAGTGGCCTTAAAAAGGCCTTAAATTTGATGTAGCTTCAGTTTTCAATTTTCATTAAACCGTTTCCCCTTAACAACATTTTATATCAGTTGAAAACCGCCCGGTCGTGAAAGTCGGGATCCTGCCCTCAGCGCTAACCTTTATGTGTTCTTTAAAACATTCTCGTTCTCCTGAGTTAATCTACATGAAAACTCCTGACAACTTGGCCTTAAATTTTTCCTGGAATGGCCTTAAAAAGCCTATAAAAAGGCCTTAATTTTGCTGACGAAAAAGCTGCAGGAACCATGCCACCCACTTTGCTACTCAAATAATTCATACTAGCACCGCCATGACCACAATGCCTTGTGAAGCAGTCCACCCAGAGTAATACCATAAACAGACCATGGCACCATCCCTGATCCATCCTTATCCAGCATCTGGTACATCGCCGCTCACCATACTGAAACCACGACAGCATCTCATGTCCCATTTTCCCCGATCGATACAGCAAGACTCTGATGATCATAGCGAATACATTCCATCCTACTCCCGAGATGAACCATCGAACTGACAAAAACTGACGCGATTTATTACGTAGTCAGCGGTCTGTGCTGCATAATTTGGGTGCAAACAATTTACAGGCGATTTCCGTTTCCTGTGGGAGTATGCTACAGGCATAATTTTCCCTGCCCCTAGTCCATGCCATTTTGCAAAGAAATCTCAAATGGCTTGGTTGAAAAGGAAACTGTAGAAAAAAGGCACGTTATTGGGGTTTCTGTCAGAAATTGAAGAAAGGGGGTACACCAGGTCCAGTGCTGCATTTACGTTTAGGTGGGTGGGTGGGGGGCTTATTGCACCCTGGGGCCCACCCCAGCTCTGCTAAAATTCCTAAAACCCAGCCTCAACTAAAACACTGGTCCAGTTTGCATACCGGATCAGTGTCTCTGCCAGAAATTTTTTTTGAGGGTACTAATTTCTTCAAAATCAACAAAACCACAATGAAATTAAAGAAAATGGCCCTTTTCTGTTCCTTTGAGGGTACTAGCATGTATTAGTACCCTTACATTTAGTACCCTCTGGCGGAAACACTGCCGTTACTACATGTAACTTGAAATACAAGAAAAAGATGGAAGTATATTTTGAATATTTGATAAATTTTGATGAAGGCTGAAATCTACTGTTGGGAGTTGTTGGGAATGTCTTTCTCCTCCTACAAGTCCCCAATTTTGGATTCAGTCAGAATGCATCGGCTGGTGTCATGGGTATTGCTGACAGCACAAAACCTGGAAAAATGTCATGGAATGAAAGCGACATGATCGTGAAGTCCAGCCATGGGCTTGTCGCTTTGAGTATTGATCTTCTCAGCATTAAATCTCGACACTGATCGCATTGAAATGTAATACGTGGAGATAATCTGTTGAGGATTACTGCAACAGGCCAATATATCATCCCTAAGTAAACGCCTCTTACGTGATGAGTGTACATGTACATTTAAAGACTATGCTCATGTAAATTGTATGTATGTAGGAAGTACTTTCTATAAGTGCCTACTTGACGAGATTTCAGTCTACGGAATGATGTCAAGACTTAGATATGGTACAGTAAGATATTGAACATGCAGATGATGGGAAAGGCACCATGGGAAAGACTCGGCTGCCCCCTTCTTGTGCTGTAAGATGTTGCAAGCAGGGGTGGAGCCACAATTTCGGAAAAGAGGGGGCACACTGTGCTAGAAACATTGAAATCTGCAGTAAATTTCAATGATTTGCTCCAAATTTTGGAATTTCACAGTCGATTTTACACAGATTTGTTGGCCGAAGGGGGGGGGGGCGTGCGCCGGGTGCACCCACCCCCTTGGACCGCACCTGGCAAGTCTGGGACTGGATTGTGGTTTGTTTGGCAATAGAGAGGCCAGCTTCTCTGCTTTGTGTGCTAACCCAACCAGTGATGGCAGAGAGTTGCCATCTCCACTGTGGAGAAGCCATCCACTCCCACGGCGCTATTGTCCCTTCCAGGGTTCTGACGCTGCTGGTCGGCGCCGGAGAGCCCCGTCCAGGACGCAGAAATGCCGACCGGCACTCGGCCTAAAAAGAGTATTTTCCGACCATCAGAACTAATGAAGTGTGCCACGAGAGATGCCCGCCACGCACACTTCCGAATTTCCTTCCCATTCACCAAATAGCGGGGCTTCCTGACACAGCTCTGATATGACCAACGACAACAGCCGGCTGCCTAAGTTGCAGTAGAGTGGATGGGGGTCATTTTGATGCCAAATGAGGTCCAAATGAGGTCATAATATATTTCAACTCTCAGGTGCCAGGAAATCGCATTTCAGCAAGTCTAGATTCCAACCGGCACTCGTTCAGTCCTGGGCAGAACCCTGCCTTCCACAACGGACAGTATACTGTATAGTGCCACGCTAACCATTCACCAACTCTTATGGACTTGCCTGTACATGTGTATGTAGGATTGTCAAGGAGGGGGGAGGAAAAAAAATTCAAAAAAAATTTTTTTGGGGGTTTTTTTGGTTAAAAATGGCCTCCAGAGTCATTTTTTACACTCCAAAATATGCAAAATTAGTCTTCCTTCTGCATGAAAATTGCATTTGAAATGTGACAAATTTCAGAAAAACACTACTGAAGTGAAAATAGTGATATTTGAAAAAGGTTAGTCTGCAAACTTGAGGGGGGATATCCCCTCCTTGAAATTTTTGAGGAGGGGATTCATCCCCCCCATCCCCCCCTCTGGCGGAAACACTGATTGTAAATGCGCCCAAGACAAATTTGATTTTCGTACAGTTCTAAAATCACGAAACGTGGCTAATAAAATTTCTACCCCGGAGCAAATCCCGTTGAAACTAAATTACATTGAACGTTTTGAAAAGAAGGTGTTGAGACCGATTTTCTCGCGGTACACGGACTGTGATTGGCTGAAAAAGTGTGGCTACATCTTGTCTCTACAGACCTGACAGCGACATCCAGTGTTCTCCACAGGATTTCTATGTAGGGTGGTACCCTCGAAATTCCAGGACTTCCCATTACTCTGCAAATTAATACAGGGTGGTCACAAGGTAGGGGGTGTAATAGAAAACCATTACAAAATTGGGCTGCAAGGTAGGGGTGGCTACTTCTAAGGTAGGGTGGTAAAATGCCAAGGTAGGATGGGCCACACTCATAAAAAGCGATGCGGAGAACACTGACGTTGGCTGCTGGCATGAAATGCAACATCGCACGTCCTGTAATTCAATTTTGACTGATTCAACCGTATACAAAATTGGATAATTTTGATGATGTCGAAAAATCAATAGCGGGGATATCGTTACATACTGCAAGAACAAGATTCGCTTTGCCGGATTCTGCAATGTTTTCTTTTTGCATTTGGTTACGCTGCAGTGTTCTGGAATGACGAATTTGATTTTAGCATGATGTTTTCTGGGGTGGGGGGACAGACAGTGCTAAAAAAGTCTGGCCAACCTGCCCTCACCAATTGGCAAATTGGCTGCTAGGTTCGGTTGCCGCAAAAAAGCATGGGAATCTGGATGGCCGATGTAGTGTAAAAATGGCACGCTATTTTTGCTGCTGCTGTGACGCCGTCACAGAGAGGAACAGTCTATAGCCTAGTTTATACTTCGACGCAAGACCATCGGCGTTGGATGCCCGATCAAATCTGGACGCCGACTTCCCGGAATTGATTCATAGTCCAGCGTACCTCGGCGACGGCAACCCGTTATGAAACGACTCAAGTAATAACAGCCTCGCAATCGGACGCCGACCAAATCGCACGACGGGCTCGGCATCGAACGCAAGTACGCGCGTTGGTCACCGTCGATGGCCGTGCGTCGAAGTATAAGCTAGACTTATGGTGATCGCAGCGCCATCGTCATCACATGTGGATGAACTGTCATAGTAATATTTGCCTGAAGATGGCATTTCAATCGCTCAGTTTGAACCAATAAGCGATGGTGCTCATACATTAACATTCATTTTCATTACCACAAGTATTGCTGACACTCTGGCACGGTTTTGAGATCGTTCTGACCGGCGTTCTTTGTTGCATGAAAACTTCCTTGTTTCTCCAGGTTGGAAACCGGGTTTGCGACCTGTACCTAAAAAAATCATCACTTTTATTCGCCAATACAGGATATTCCTCTAAAAGAGTGCAGCACTTGACGGGACAGCATCCAAGACATGTCATTCATGATGTTTTGAGGCGAGACGAAAAAAAATCAGATTGTTTCACGACGTCATGATCGCTGAAACAACCGGATTTTTTTTCGAGTCACATCATGTGTTCAGAAATGACATGCGGGACGTCATGACGCTGTCCCGTCAGGTGCTGCGCTCTTTTGGAGTGATAGAGTCTATTGGCGACCTGACTTTGTGGTCCTCTTGCCTAAAACCCTATTTCTTTATCGCCAATGGCGAGTAAAAACGCTACTTTTCGAGCACTGGACAGACCCAGACAACTTCTGGCTTTTCTGTACCACCTGATCCATCCATGACAGCATTGGACATGCTCTACTTGCTGCTTTGACGTAGAGTGACCCTTTGACCTACAAACCATCAATAAAACTTCAAAGTCAATAGATATTATTATGTGCAAAATATGTATGAATACACTTGCTATGAAATATCTGAATATTTTGTATGGATGTGATTTCTACTTCATTGAGTAGG
>NMRB01002989.1:7866-32993 GCA_002633025.1 Notospermus geniculatus
CTGACGCGTGACGCCACTGAATAGTTATTTGACTAGCTCTGCTGACCTTTGGTCAGCTGAGCTAAAAATCCTGGATCCGCCCCTGTAAAGGTTTCCAATTTTGGCATCATTACACATTTCTTTGTGGTGCTTAATCATAATATTTTTTTCTTCCAGGCTAATGGAGGAGATAATGCTGCAACCCATGAGAAGAGATGCAATTTAGGACCTTGTAAAAATCCCGTCGATGGATATTTTACTCCGTGTAAACACTCAGACGTTTGTTCCTCTTGCGCGATAAAAATAATGGAAGACCCTTGGGGGCTATGCCCGACCCCAAACTGTGGAATGCTTGTAGACAAGTACATGCAGTATTCTGATGCCAAACTCTGGAGTCCGAGGGTTTAACCATGCCGTTTAATCCCCCAAGAAATGACAATGACATCATTTCCAAATTAGCTGAAAATTTGGCCATCAAATTCGGTACAGCAAAGCTGAAGTACTTTAAAGGAGTTCGACGTCCAAGTTGTAAACAAACCAGTTTGTTTACAAACAGTGGTCGGCAAACTAGTTTTATTCCTTCGTGAAGGTGGCAGCACCAGTAGCACCCCGTGATCGTTAGACTGGTGCCCGGTCCAATGCAACTCACTCACGATATTCACGTCAGTACATATCACCGACAATAGGTGGCAGAACCGCAGGCGTCGCGTGGATAGAGAACCAGTCAGTGAGTGTTCACAACTTGGACGTCCAGCTCCTTTAAGTACCTAGTGCTAGTTGTCAGCAAGGGAACCAAAACATGTTACGATTTCCCCCAGGGCAGGGTTTCCGCCAGAGGGGAGAATGGGGAGAATTCCATCCCCAAGAAAATTATTTGGGGATAAATCCATCCCCAAATTTTTCAGAAAGAAAGGATTTTTTTTCTTTAAATCTTGTCTTTTTTCTTTTCAAAACATCATATTATTATACCATCATGTTATCTTATGCATTTTCAAATGCATTTTCATAACGACCGACACCATGAGCGGCAGTGAATTCCCGGCAAATCACGGGAGGAAACAACGCTGCAGATGTCTGGAAATTGCGTTTCTGGGACTTTAAAATCCAAATTTAAAAAATCCGAAAAAAAAAAATTTTGAAATTTTTTTTGGGTCCATCCCCAAATTTTTTTTTCTGGCGGAAACCCTGCAGGGGTCACGGTGCAGGGGTTGTCATTGGGGGGGGGGGGNAGGATTTAAGAGTCATGTCTTCTGCTAGAGTATAGGCCTATGTACAGTGCCATGGAATCTCAGTATTAAGTTGATTTTGACACTCTAAATATAAAGTTGGCAGCACATCAGGTGATGTGAGGGTGGCAATTTTCCTGCCACCAATCTTCTCTCCAACCACACACATACATTTAATTGGATATCATTTTTGTGTATATGGTGATTGGCACGACCCGAAAGTCATCAAAGTGCTATATCCCAGGAACGATGTGAGCCAGAGGGCTCAAATGTGACCCGGCACAGCAAAATGAGTCGGAAGTCGCACAGAAGACCGAAGGTGGAACCAGACAGCAACCACAGAAATCGACGATGTCAAATTTCACAATGGGCAGACAATCCTGAAATCAGCGAACCGTTGGTGTCACCTTGGACATGTTGGGTCTTCTTGTGTGCGCATTCCGACTCATTTTGTCGTGCGGGGTCACAAATACAGTACGGTACAGGTCACAATTGACATCCCTACGGCTTCGCGTAAGTTACTCGTAAGTTACGCGTTACTTACGCGTAACTCACGGCTTTGGTTTCGCGTAACTCACCGCGTAACAGGCCAAAATCGCGTAACTTGCCTCGTAAATCACTGCGTAGCTAGCGAAATTCGCGTAACTCACCTCGTAAGTTATGCGTAACATAGCTCGTGAGTTGTTGCGTAAGTTACGAGTGACTTACGCGTAACTTACGCGAATTTAGGGATGTCAATTGTGACCTGTACTGTATGCTATGTGGCTTCCTCTATATGACCTTGATGTGCATGTGGAAATCCCGGCCCGATCGGACATCCAATATGGCCGCCAGGTGGCATAACCCAATAATCATCAAAGTCCTGCAACTTGGGAATGACTTGACCCAGATTGCTCATAACTGATGTGCACCTCTCTCTGTCATTACACTATTATGTCCAACCAGGTGAGCACATGGTCCATGGACCATTTTATTAACTTTGTGACATAGCCATGACATTTTAGCTCACCGGGGTGAGCTATTACGATGGTGGAGCTATTGATCTGAAACTTGTTACATATATACCCCTAGGTCAGATGACCTATGACACCAAGTTTTGGTCCGGTCCGATTCGACTCTTAGCTTGGCCACCAGGTGGCGGAAACCAAAAACACTAAAAGTGCAATAACTCCTGAACTAACGACTGGATCGTCTCCAAATTTTTATCATTGGTGCTTCTAATGAGGATGCATGACATAGAATGTATATAATGGATTTTTGAATTGACCAACTTTTGAAGGTCACAGAGGTCAAAGTTCCGGCAAAATTCTGTCATTTTGGTGGCACGTTTCAAAACTGCTTGATCTGTTAACTGGATTGTCTCCAAATTTTTATCACAGGTGCATCTAATGAGGATACATGACATATGTACATGTAAATATAAAGGGTTTTTGATTTGACCTACTTTTCAAGGCCACAAAGTTCAAAATTTTGTCATTTGGTGGCACGTTTCGTGGCTTTTTGACCTAGTAACTTCTAACTTGGTGTGATCAGGTATCTGGGTACCCTCTGTACCTGGAACTCAAGGCTTGCCTGGGAACATTTCAATTTAACATTTGTCATTTGTGACCCGTCACAGCAAAGCCAGGCGCATGTCGCTCTTAGCTTGGCAGGTTGAGACCAAATGTTTGGCAGGTTGAAACCAAATGTCTGTCAGTTTCAATATTGTCTCTCTATTGTGAAATTTGAAACAGTCTATTTCTTCCATTCTCTCCTGGTGTCATCTTAGTTCTTTGAGGCTCACCTTCTGAGCGACATGCGCCTAGTTTTGCCGTGACGGGTCACATTTGTTCTTCTGGTACGTTCACCCAGGTGAGCACATGGTCCATGGACCATTTCATTCACCTGATGCCGTCTGTTCCATCATGGCCCAGGCATAGGTGTGACCTGACATCAGTATTATAACAGAAGAGATCGCAAAACTATCCTAGCCATAGGCCATACTTTGTCCTTGTTCTCTTGATGTAAGACTGCTTCCGTCCACTGACCTTTACTTCCATACGCTGTGATAGAAATTGACAAACTCCTTTAGATATATTGTGCATCTACATGTATGTTATTAGTGCTTTGCGTGTCAAAATAACCAGCTCAACCCTTTCGTTACATGAGACCTGGTCACTGGGTCATCCAAACCCCACGAAATTTCCGTGGGACCCGGTCACCGGGTCATAGCTCTTTATTCAGTTTCTCTTCTATTCTTCATACAGTAAATTTTGGAGTAAAGGTCGGTCACAAAAAAACTGAAATGGCCCCCGTAAGCTGGTGACCATACGTGCCAGTAACGAAAGGGTTAAAGCTGCACAATATGCACCGCTACTCACTCCCCAGTTCGGCCGAAATATTAGTGCAACCTCATCTACAGGCGTGCGTAGTGTATAGAACCATAGAACCACATATTATAGCATTATCCTGCATCGAGGTTTTGGGAATCCCCTTGGGGAATCCCCAATGCTGTGTGTTAGTCTTGCGCAGCCAGCCACACAGTACTGCTACGGTTCCCCAGATTCGAAACAGCGGCGGGGTGACCGAGACTATGCTCATCGATTATAACCCATCTGTCTAATAGTGTCTGGCTTTAATATATTTTCCAGCTTTCAGCCATTATTATTTCAGTATTATAGATTATCCCAGAATTCTGTTCCCTGCTTCTGTTCATCCCGAGGGGTAATTCTCAACACTGAACACAAAGACAGAAATTTCTGTCTTTTGGTGTTCTCTGCATGGAACTATAGATGGCAGTACCATGAGCAAGGGGAGAAATGAGGATCGCTCAAATTTTTTGGGACTAACATTGCTTTGAAATGATCATTTTTCTGGAGAATGCATTACACAGCTTATGGCATTACTCTTCTTAGGCCCCGCCTACTGGCGAGGCCTAATGCCTGCCAATCATCAAGAATAACTGTTTATATTTCCATAAGGCAATACAATTACTCCTTCCCTGACCTAAACCCTCTTCTTGTTTACTTTAGCCCAAGGGGAAGGTTAATATTCCGTGGAAGTTATTTTAAGACCCATCACTCACCAGGCGCGGATCTAAGGGGGGCAAAGTCGGCCCGTGCCCCCTCTATTTTGTGGAAAATCTTTAAAATTGACCGGGAAATTTTGAAAAGATGTTAAAATTTGACCGAGGTTTTCCACGATGTGCGCTGGCTGTGCCCCCTCTTTCCCATGATTCTGGATCCGCCCCTGATCACTCCCCTCACTGCCTTGCCTTAAGACCGCCCTAATATTTCTGATTAGGCCAGAGTGAGTAGGGCCTATAACGCCATAAGGTGTACACAAAATGGTGGCTAGTGCATTTTCCTGGTGCTTTTTCTGATATTCATAGAAAAATGAGAAAAATGGCTTTCTTTACGGACTTTTTTGCAGACAGTTTCATACTTTGTAACAGAAATATTGTATCAAAATGAAGCTGATGACTTCCTTGTTCTTTTGGTATATTGTGTTAGGAGTTATCCCCTTCCAGTAATTGAGATGCTTTGTATAAATTTAGGTAAATGTTTAAAAATTTCTGGCGGTCAAAATGTTAACAATTGGGGAAATATAACGACAGCGTTTTTGCAGTTCGTGCACATTTACCTTTCAAAAGCCAGAATGCAGACGTTCATCGTCAGCACAGGGAGATGTGGGTGCAAGTGCATGTTTGGGATATCATCATTATACTTGCACCAGAAAACCTTTTTATTTCACCTTTTTCAGAGCAAGTTTGGATGTTTATCCAACACACGGGCCTACATGTGTATAAATAATTTACAATACCTGTATAAATACTTAACATTATATTCATAACTCGTGTTTATTATACCTCAATATGGATTTGTTTTCAAAAAAATGATTTTACCGTATTTTTCAGACTATAAGGCGCGGCTTTTTTTCATGAAGAAGGGTCTAAAATTGGGGGTGCCCCTTATAGGGTGGTGCGCCTTATCTGCAGATAGAGTCTGAAAATTTGATCAGGAAATGTCACAACAAGCTAATTAGCTTGTCACAACAAGCTAATTAATCATACAACCAGGGCTCATGTTCCCGAAGCCGTCGTTAGGTTAACGATGTCGTTACGCTAAGCATTTTTCCAGTTTTAACGACATCGTTAACCTAACGACGGCTTCGGGAACACGGGCCCAGGTCAGTTTGATGCATAACATTGCTGTGGTTCACCTGATGACTGTGTCTTATAGGGAGGTGCGTCTTATAGGGCAGTGCGTCTTATGTATGGATTTCGTCAAGGGTTTAGGGTGAAAGTAGGGGGTGCGCCTTATAGTCAGATGCGGCCTATAGTCGCGAAAATACGGTAACTTTTGATACTTCACTAGACTGAGACTCTCGGTCTTGGTAATACGCATGCGTGAACTGCACAGCATTATAGAGATTAGTGAGCTCAACGTTACGAGAATATCGAAATCATGGTATCAACGCTGATTGATCGATTTTGAATCCAGGTGTTACAGCCATGCTGATTGGCCATATTATCTTGGACGGGGGTGTCACATGATTGTAAAATAACGGTGCTCTATTGCAAGATCATGTGACTGATGCCAGCTGTGTGCAAAGCAGCATAACACAAGTTTTAGACGTTGCAGCCAGACCCTCGGTCTCCAACCGAGACTAAAATTTCACCCAAATATTGATTTGAAAACTCAATAAAATAATTTAAATCATACTTCTCCACATTCAAAGTTGTTGGAAATTTACCACTGTGTGTTTTATGTACATATACAAATGCAATAAAAGTTTTTTAGAAAGCTCGGGTTATTTTTTCCTTCGGTCCCCACATTTTGGTTCCCGAAGCCACCGCTAGGGCTAGAAGGCTTTGGCTCTGGCTGCCATTTTCGCGACAAAAATTTGTCGCAGATCTCAGTGTGCATGCGCGGATACCGTTATGTTGACATCCTGGGTTATTTTTAGAATGGAATGCCGGTAACCACGTGGGTGCTAATGTGATTGAACACGCCGAATCGTGCGAAATGGCAACACCGAGGAAGTTTCTGTTGATGATAAAGTTGGTATGTGTTGCAGATCTGTATTAAAAAGTCAAAATAATCGCCGTTTTGTAGACCGGAGGAGAATGAAATTTTACCAGAAAATGGACCGTTACAGTAACGTCAGCAACAAAATGGCAGCCAGAGCCGAAGCCTTCTAGCCCTAGCGGTGGCTTCGGGAACCAAAATGTCGGTCCCCATTACATTGTTTTTTGTATAGTGGTCCTCACGCTGGTCCGAGTCAGCGGCCGGCTGAGAACCACTGAACTGCTGCCAATCAGGAACATTATCAATATGTGGCCCATATGATATGAAGCTGCTGTCTCACAGTGCTCAACTGTAGGCCAAAGAGGTGAAAACTGCTCTTCACAGATTCAGATGGTTGTCATAAAGATAAAGGCCCGTATTTTAGAATGCTCCTCAACGTTAAGGAGTTCCTCAACGCTATTGTTCTCCTGTTGAGTATCCCTCAAATTATTCCAGAATGTGCCAAAAGTTGACTGCAAAGGCCTCCTTAAAGGACCACAGTATTGCTTCCCAATCCTGCGTTACACCTACCCGCGTTAAGGGAGACCTCTATTGACGACTTGGTAACTACGCATGCTACTACGTGCATTGTAGTGTAATCATACATTACCCAAGACTGGGGCGAAAGGCTTAACTACAGTATTGGAGAATGGTGTCGGTGGCGCCGGCTGTTGACAGAAAGTGGCAATACCGTGGTGCTTTAAAATCGCTTCCTCAAGCTGAAGGTGTCATTGATTTTAGAATGCTCCTTTGGGAAAAGGAACTCCTTAATTTAGCTGAGGATCTCCTTTATTCCAAAGGTTGGTCCGGACCTTCCTACAGCTTTTAAGGCGTCCTTATGGCCATATATTTTAAAAACTTTTTCCTGCCAAAGACGTAAAATTTTTTCAATTAGATTTTTCCTTTAGGGCCAAAGCATGCCCTGATAAGTTTGGGAAAGCCATCTGAAGCTACCCATGTTCCTTACATGGGTGGGGTCTTTTACTTGCCCTCTTGCAAAGGAACAAGGTGCAAGGCACCGTGGCCTACTGTCCCATGCAACTGACGTGAAGAGCCAGGGATGATATCCCATATGGCCCATATGTTAAATTACACCCCGGTAAAATTGCTTCCCTTGCATAGTACATGTATGTCACAGGGCAGCCAAAATTTGTGTCTTGGCAAACGTAACTGCCACCACACTTCAGGAAATTGGCTAAACAATTATTGGAAACATGTAGTTTAGTTTCCTGACTGTAAACGGCACCACTTGTTTTTGCACTTATGCACATAAAATGGCTGCCACAGTCAGGCAAAAAAAAATCGCCTCCTGAGCAAGATCAGGTTCTCGATAATTTACCCAAGAGGGTGCTGTTTTCAAAATTCAATTCTGCAGTGAGCTAGTTGGACCGTAAAAGCTGATGTACTGCTTTTGAGAAGAACTAGAGCATGTATTTAAAAAGTCGTGTCCCGCCATAGACCAACGGCTGATAATCAATAGAATACATTTCTATATGATTCAATACAAAGCCATACCAGACGATTTTTATTGAAATTTTTATTATAAAATGCAGATGTTTAATGCCTGTGATTGTGTGTGGAATACACTGGGCGTTGCCTAAATCTTGCTATTGCGTAGTTGCTGCAAATATCCTCCAACGAGCCATGACACAAATTGAGCATCACATCTGTGTTTTGATTCACTAACACTGGCAACAGGAATGTAGATTTGGCTTTGGAGCACCCATTGGATAACCAAACGGTCCTGGAGACAGGACTCATTGGCAGAATTCAACCTGGCCACTTGCTCTCCGAGTGAGTAGGCCTGTGTCTACACAGGTAAGTTAAAATACATCATTAGACATGATAGACATGGCTACAACACTTGATTATACATGTAGCACTATACTGCACGGCCATCATGTTGAAATACCGTTTATTTGTTTGGGGGGTATATGGTTCTCTGGGCTGTAAAAACTGCACCATTTGCCATAGGCCTATGTCAGTCGCAATCTGCCCTCCCGGTCCCTATAGCCCTTTTTTTTAGCCCATTTGAAGCGTGACCCGGACCGAGCCCGCTTTGAAATTCAAGTTACATGGCCATTTGGTACCGGGTCGGACAGGCCCTGGCATGACCTATCCACAGCTGGTGAAATCATACCATACTACATGCTCGACCACAATGGAGCATGGTAAAAATTCCAAAGTGAAAATGGGGCTTTTGCTACATGTAGCTGCCGCCATATTTATACCTCATTATAATTTTAACTTGTCAACAAAGTCAAAAAAAATGTCCATGCATCAAGGCATGTAGCCTACTGTATATGTATGAACCAAATGACTTCCATTGTATTCCGTTTCAATGACTCCGGCCAACAGTTGTCTGCCATGTTCAATAAATATTCTTTTCTGCCAGGGAGATTCATCGACCATGTTACATGTACACGTATAAACCAATCAGAACCAACAAGGAAGTACATGTAGGCCAACGGGGAAAAATATTCCGATCAAAAATTCCAATTGCCAAATACCTGTTGGCATTAAAACACTGTCAAAATCATTACCAACATGAGCGGGACTTGGGTGTGGATTGTAGGCCTAGGCCTACTTCTACTGATACAAAATGGTAAGTATGGCACCTATATTTTCTCCACGCTCATGATCATGTTAGTCTCTTTGGAATTTCATAGTAATTAACCGTTCTCTGAAATTGATGTTGTGAATTTACCTTCACCGAATCCTGGGTGCTTGGCATAATGAAATGGCCAGGGCCATTGTGCTCACCTCTGTGATAAGCTCTGTGGTTAAGTGTGAAACTGTGACTCTCATGGTGAATGTTGAAGGATCAGTACAGATAAGATAAAGCTGAACACACCAAGAAGTATTTTTATAATCTGATCAGTATTATCAGTCAATGACATAAACTCATGGCAGGTGATGGCACCCAGAAGGAGTACAATTTCTGAATACAAGTGGTATTTGTGAACAAACTGCTTTCCTGTCTAGGTCACAGATGTCAAAAATTCTATTTTTCAAGATGGCCTGGTGGCCACACGTGACGTTCCTTGGGACTGAAATTTTAGACAACATTCAAACGTCATAACATTTACTACTGATGAGATATGGCCAAAATCAATTTTTCAAGATGGCTGCCTGGCAGCCATGTTTAAGTCCAATCGAACCGAAATTTGGCATATAAGTAGACGGTATCAAGACACATATTTAGGCATGGTTAAAGCGTCCTAGCTACCACTATTTATGAGGTGTTGGTCGAAGTCCATTTTTCAAGATGGCTCCCTGGCGGCCATATTTGACGTCGAATCTGACTGAAATCTACTGTATATTTATATGGTACCTAGATACATATTTCGACAAGGTTAAAACATCCTGCCTACTCCTATTTATAAAATGTGGGTCAAAGTCCATTTTTCAAGATGGCTTCCTGGCGGCCATATTTGAAGTCCGATCGGGTTGAAATTTGGTATACTTGTGCAGGGTGCCTAGATATATCTTCACACCAAATCACAACACTCTATGTCAAATAGCCATGAAATGTGCCACCAAACAGTGAATTTTGAACTTTGACCTCTGTGACCTTGAAAAGTAGGTCAAATCAAAAATCCGGGATTTATGTGATGTAGTCTCATCAGAGGAACCCACCATAAAAGTTTCGTGATTCTAGCTACAGCGTTCAGAAGATATGGCCGAAAGAAGGTTTTCAAAAAGCGCCCCCTACAGGCCAGAGTGTACAAGCAGCAGCGCTAAGTTTTGGTCCAGAGATAGTTTTTACCATAGGGTACCTGTACAGCAAATTTCAAGTTTGTAACCCAAGCGGTTTAGAAACGTGCAACCCCTGTTAACGACGCCGGACGACACACCATGGGAGAAGCTCACCTCACAGAGGTGAGCTAAAAAGGCCACTGCAGTATCATATGGATTCTTGATAGCCTAGTGGTTATCATGTCCGCTTAGCAAGTGGCAAGTCCCAGGTTCAAATCCTGAGCCATATGGGACTAATCATCCCTCGCTCTTCAGTCCATCACATGGGACAGTAAGTCTGATGGCACCGTACCTTGTATCTTTTGCCTCTGCAGGGCAAGAAAAACAAAAGACCCCATCCACGCGAGGAATAAACAGCTTGAGATGGCCTCTCCCATACTTACCAGGGCCAATAATGCAATGGCTTCAGCCCTGATGGAAAAATCTGTACAAAAACAAAATAAAAATACCACGTGGAAAATCAGTTTAAGGACCGTAGCAAGCTTTTGGTCGGGGGAGAGGGTGTGGCAAAACACATATTTGCCATTCTGCAAACTCTTCCATTTTTTTGCCAAAACCTAGATGACTGAAAACACGTTTTGACATCTACGGGGGGGGAGGGGGGATTTGCCCCTCCCCAATGCTGGCTTATGGCTCTGATGATAATGTTGCATTTATACAAATCTAAAACCATTTCATTTTTTTTATTTCAGCCAGTGGTACTTGTGATGTCAAATTCGCAGATGGTAAGGGTAAAAATGACAAACGTATATTTGTTCTCGGGGAACGAGCGGAGTTAAAATGTGACGTGACTGCCATGGATCCAACTCAAGATGTCCTTTATTGGAAATATGACGAAAAGGTTTTCACAGAAGGTGCTAAGGTTATGCCGCTTTATAAGAAGAAATATAAAGTGTTTTTAGGAGAAGAGGACGGAAAGAAAATTTATAAGCTGTCATTCAAAGTGGAAGCTGATGATGTGGGGAAATATAACTGTACGTGTGGATCAGGAGGAATACAGTATCCTGTCTGGGTCAAAGGTAAGTTGGGATTGTGTAGAGCCCCACTGCATTTTTAAAGGATTCATTACGTTCAAGATGAATTTTCACGTAAATCCAGGGGAAAATAGATTCCTTCAAAAACCAGGGGTTAGACACCATTAAACCATCAAAGTCGGTTCTCGATTTATGGCCATTTTGGGGCAAATGACAGCGATCTGGACAGCCATCTTGAAAATGCTACCAATTCTGAAAAAAATCCCGCTTTGGACACTTTTTAAGGGGTATTTTTCAGATTGACTGGACTGGGTCGTCATGTCACCTTGAGAATTCAAATGATTCAAATTGTTTGAAATGTTACACAGTGTTTGATAACTGGTTGTCCCTACTATTTTTTGACATAATCTCTGGTAATTTGTCTCTGGTAATTTCTGGTAATCCGATATAGAGGCCTTGCAATGACGTCATCCTGGCCGCCATGCTAGAGGGCACAGGCCTTTGGCAGGGCGCAGAGGTGTGACGTGACCTGCGTGAAGTGCGCCATGCCATTGTTTGACGTAACGTCATTGGGACATGCACGGCTCATTTTGCTGCACACTTGCGTTTTAACCAGGTTGATACCAGCGCCTCCTTTTTGTTTGCCGGTACCCCATTAGCAAGCGACAGATCTCGAGTCCAAATCCACCCGGACCATATGGGATTAATTTTCCCTGGCTCTTCAGTCTGTTGCATGCGACACTAAAATATGGTACCTTGTACCTTGTGCCTTAAGGGCAAATAAATGACCCCATCCAAGTGAGGAACATGAGTAGCTTGAGATGGCTTCTTCCATACTTACCAGGGCCAATAATGCTTTATGGCTTTGGCCATGATGGAAAAATCTAATACAAATACAGGGTTGCATCTGGGGGAGGGGGTTGATCCTATGAAATATGACTTATAATTCTGAGTTAAAAATATAAAAACATGGATTTCATATAGTGTACACTAGATTACGTTATTTGCCAGATATTACACAGAAGACAATAGATGGAGTTGTGCAGAATAAGAAGAGTGATGGCAGATGAATGTACCAAATGACAGCCATGCAACTGGTAGCTTAAATCTTGTGAGAATCAATGTGACCTAATCAAGCAAAAGTAGGCGCATGTCACAGCTGATCATCAGTTTTCTCAACTATTATCACTGCTGTCCACTGTTTCAGCTGTAGCATTGTAAGGTCATGAACGCTTTTTCTCGGTAGCGACAATGCCTACTCTGCTAGATTGGGTCACTGGGATTATTTTCTTTTTCAGTTCCCTGTAATGAACCGCAGCATGTTATCAGTAAAGTCCTACATATAAAAGATGAAAAGGGCACGACAAAAGAAATCATTGATCCTTTGACGACTGGTGAGCCTCGTGAGATTAACGCACCTTGTGGGAGAGTAACATCCAAAGTGGGGTTGGACTGCAAGTGCACTTGGCCAGAAGTAGATCGGAAATTCATAGGAAAATGGAAGCCACCACTCCCAGTACATGTAAGTGTGTTGGTGTTAGTCTCATGTCATGATCAGACTTCTCACTGCTTGATCAAAACGCCACTTGCATTAAGCCTACATCAGTTGAGCAGGCTGATTCTTATTTCCACTTTTTGGTACAGAACATTCCAAAGTGTTGCCAATTTGGCTTTTTCCAACACAAATGCTTAGGGGCATGATATTGCCACTTTTTGTCGACAGCCGGCACCACGTTTTGTAACCACTGGAGCTATTGATCTGAAACTTGGGACATATATATCCCTAGGTCATATGACCTATGACACCAAGTTTTGCTCCGATTCGTTTCTTGGATTGGCCACCAGGTGGCTGAAACCGAAAACACAAAAAGTGCAATAACTCCTGAACTAATGAAAGGATCATATCCAAATTTTTATCACAGGTGTATCTAATGAGGATACATCTATACAATAAGAGAGAAAGTCCAAAACTACGATGAACTCCTTCTACAGTTTGGAGGCATCCACAATAATTTCAGTAGTACCTGTGGGTGGTTAGAAGTGCCAGTTAGGTTTTAAGCATGACAAATTGAAGAAATTGCCGTTCGAAATGTGCTTTTGACAAGGAAATCCTTTGTTGACCTACGCAGTTTATTTTGAGCTACTGGGGAATCCCCACCTAGCAATGCTGACACAGCACGCATTGAATGTTACCGATATTCTTACTGTCACGACTGTGTAGGCCTACAGTATGATGTCCGCTGTACAATACAACGGATGGCCTACTTAAAGACAGCCTTTCTGTTGCCGCTGATGCATGTAATGTCGGAGGACCTATGGGTTTCCTAAAGTATTTTGTGCAGTTATGCCCCTCGGCCACCCTGGGGATTCCGTAGGCACTATGGCCTCCTCACCAACACTGGTTTGTAACACAACTTATACGCTCATACCACAATTGTCATTGTCTTCCCCCAATGTCAATCCCCAGGATGATTGACTTTCTTGGCTTAATCACTGCAACAGACCTACATGACAGTAGGTGGCGCTGTGCTGCAGATATCCAAAATGATGTCATCATAATCAAAACGCTGTCATCAAAATTAGTTTACATATTTCAATTCGGCAAACGGACTCGCCCTCCACACATCAAATCGAGCTACAATAAATGTCGTCTTCTTCAAGGAAGTCCCAGAACCTACCCTGACATCATAATCACCAAGTAGCACCATCTCCTGAAGTACAAATCACCACCCAAGGTTACCATGGTCTGATGGTTAGCACGCTCCACCAACACGCCCGCAGGACGGGTAACATGCTAGTAACATATATAACGGGTTTTCGAGTTGACCTACTTTTCAAGGTCACAGAGGTTAAAGTTCAAAATTCTGGGCATATTTGCATTTTAGAACTGTTTGACCTTGACCTTGACCTCTGACCTTCAAGGTCATTGCGAAATCTAAAAGATCATCCTTGATAACCTAGGTGTAGGTGAAGGTTTTAGGCGTCTACCATCACCAGGTTCTGACTTATCTCATGTTATCAAATTTGCATATCAGATCTCACCATGATATCAGCAAATATCATGCAACTGAGCAGGTGCAAACTGAAAATTCCAGTTGCAATAACATCCGTGGATGAGCTATGATGTTGTGATACCAGTTTCAAGTCACTTACTGTGCCAAATCTCCTGATATGTCAAAATATCAAATTTGATATATCAATATCATTTTGATGCTGACCCTGGAGAATAAATTTGTTTATGCCAGTATCTTGCCAAGGGCCATAAATATAGGGAAGGAACTTGTTACTAGTACCTACTCTACATGTGCCTGGCCTTGGAGCCAAGTTATTCAAGAAACAAAAGTGTGACAGACAAAATCTCAACCTTTGATGTATCAATATCACCATGAACCAGGTATTGGAGACCTGAAATTTTCATTCCATCTTGTAGCTCAGGTCATGTTACCTAGGGGTAGGTCACATTTCCAGATCTGTAGCTGTTGCAGGAACAAAGTTACTGGGTGTGTCAGACCGAACAGACAGACAGATACACAGACAGACACCACGACCAAACACAATATGGTTCTCGATCTTGAAGATCAGGAACCACAAAAATAGTGCCAATGGCACTGTGCCCGCTTGGCTTTTTAGCACAGTGGTGGAAAGAATAAGCCATATCAGAATCCCATACAACCCATATTTGACAATATCTGTGACCAAAGCGTACATAGCAGATTTTGTGAGTTTGGTTTTTGCCTCCTGGCTGCAAAGTCAAGAATTAGATTTCACCAAAATTTCGTCAGGAAGTCACTACAACCTAGAGGTAAATACATACAAAGGTTCAATACAATAGCTCACACGATTATCAGAATACAGCTCTTTTAAGTTTTTCACAAAACGCCCCCTACCTACCAAAATAGGAATCGCATCGCACCCAAAATCGAACTTGACCTAGATTTTTGCAAGTCACCACAAACTAGAGGTACATACATACAAAGTTTCATTGCGATAGCTCAAGCCATTCTCAAAATACAGGCCTTTGAATTTTTTCACAAAACGCCCCCTACTGGCCAAAGTAGGAATCGCATCGTACCCAAAATCGAACTTGACCTAGATTTTGTGGTCATACACACCCGTATGCAATATGAAAATGATCCGTCAAAAACTGAAGGCGCTATCCATCTGACAAGGGAAAAGTTTACGGACACACGCACGCACGCACGACAGACCACCACTAAAAGCTCCAAGCACAGCATAAGCCCTTCTGGCCTTTGGGCCAAGCGGGCTAAAAAGGGGATGTCAAGTGTGTTTTCCCGGCATCTGGGGCCCAAAAGAACATCATTTTGCTGCCCTACGGGGGCCACATGCCCACTGCACCCCCTAAATCCACCTCCGAGTGTAAACTTTTCTTGATTTCAGAATTCTGTCTCCACACCTGTTGGGTATCAGAATTCTTCCGTGAAGCCTCTTTCATGCTACACGGGAGTCGGATCTGTGACATTCCGATACAAAGATGTGATTGGGTCAGTTGATAATAATATATTCATTTGTGACCACAAAACCCACGGCAAAGTCTATTGTTTTTATATTGATGAGGGCCAGAAGACCATGCCACCCTGCATCATAAAGATCCGCTGCAGTAAGTCCTTTTTTGTTCTTCCAAGATTTCAGAAAGTCTCGCAATTTAGATTGAGATGTTCATGTGGCAACAAGTAACCAGCAGAACTAATGCTACTGGGCGGGAGATTGTGAGCGGTTGCGGCATGGAGAAAACGCGGAATTCCACGGAAATCCGCCAAGAATCCGAAACTGTAATTATAGCTTTTAACGATGGAATAAACTATACACTGGCCTTAACACATGTAGGGTATAATAAAAATGAAATAACAAGGCCAAGCAAAGCAGTTGGAATGCGGCCACAGCGGCATTGTTTCTGTAGCCCAACCACCTTGCTACCTCGTATCTAGGCTAGTGCCAATATGATAAGAGATAAGGGGAGGGGACGGGAGGGGATGATCCACGTGACAAGTTTCACACCAGTTAATAGTACTGTATAAACTGCAGACCACCAAATTATGTCTAGCGGAATTCCGTGGAATTCCACGTTTTCTCCATGCCGGAGCGGTTGTACCTTTTTTGCTATTCGTCCGTGTTGCACTGCATCAAGGACAACTTGACACGATATCATAACATTGCTTTTTTTGCTCTGTTTTTGACATCTTCGGTACAACCGCTCAGAGCGCCAACATGTTGGGATAAAATAATATGCCTGGGCCCCAAGTTTTATCCAGAAATTCATGTCTGTGTCAGTTTTTTAATGTGTCGGTTTTTTACCATAGTAATTCTATTCATCGTATCCATGACGTAACTCCGACAGTGTCCGCCATTGCTGACGTCGCCGTAATGACGCAAGGGTGGTGGGAAAATTTCATTGCTTTGCTGAAGTAGGTGGTGGGCAAAATCGCGCAACGTCACAACGTCATGTAGGCCTGAGCCTACGTCATGGATACGATGAATACTCGCTCATCAACCAACCGGTTTGGATGCTACAAATCCATGTCTCTAATTTTCCGCTAATATGCACAACATAATGCTGATGTCAGGTCGCACCTGCGATTGCCTGCACCAGAGAGAACAGTCAGTATCAAGTGAAGCAATCATGGTCAGGCCGTAGTTTGGTTCCCGAACTCACCACTAGGTGCAGAAGAGTCCGGTATCGGCCTCGTTTGACCTTGACCTCACACACGAAAATCTATGTGTCTGACATCTCTGAGGATAGACTGGTTCCCGGCCCCAACATACCGTGAGCTAATGTTGGGATCGCGAACCAGTCTATCTTCTGTGACCTCAGACACATAAATGTACCTGAGCGGCGGGCGGAATAAAAATAAAAATATATTTTAATTTTTTTCTCCATTTTGGCAAGTTTTTGGAGCGGCGGGCTCGTGAAAACCCCCAAAAATAAACTTTTATTTTTTTTTCATTTTCCTATTTTCACCTAGCGGCGGGCCCGCGAAACAAGGAATAAAAAAAGTGTGGCCTTAAGGAAGGTCTTTCTTGGAATGACAGCTCATACATGTCATTTGTAAATTTAATGTCATTTTATTTTATTTTCTCAATGAAGCTTGTCCACCAACACCAACACCAACACCACCACTACCAAGAGGTAAGTTGCATCTTTCTCTCACAATTTTGAACAGGGTTTTACAACTACTATCATAACTCCGATTTGATACAAGTCTAGCTCTTCCATTTTCCAACACAGCATGATTAAATTTCTTTCGAAATATCATGGCAGTCATAAGCCCTTTTCACTACGAAATTTTCGGTCCGGACCGAGCACGGTTCAGTACAGTTGTCACAGAGTTTGTCCCGGTATCAAATTAACCCTGCAACCTGAGGCAGGCTCTTTCGGGTCCAGCACAGTTCAGTTGAAATTCTGCCAGTAAACAGCTAGAGAATTGCTTATCTGGGTGCAATGCAAATGAGTCAACTACTTGACCTTTAATGGCCATCATTGCCTCGAAACGTCCATGGCAAACTGTATGTTTCTACAGGTAACTGGGCGTGTTTGGCCTGGTTTTGGCTGTGTTGATTTTTGTAGTGTAAACGGGCTTATCCCGCTTGAATTCAAAGTGGGCTCGGTCCGGGTCGATCTCGGCAAATTTCAATTTTCTAGTGGAAAAGGAACATGGTCGAGAGGGATAAGTGGTCAAAGTTAAGAAAATGTGGTCTTCAATAGACTCTATCACTCCAATAGAGCGCAGCACCTGACGGGTAGCTAGCTTGGCCTACAGCGTCACAACGTCCCGTGCCCCATTCTCAACGCCATGACGTCACTCGAAAAAACTCCACTTGGTTCAGCGATCATGACGTCATCTCAAGTCAAGATGTCATGGAATGAGTACGGGACGTCGTGACGCTGTAGTACCCGTCAGGTGCTGCGCTCTTTTGGAGTGATATCGTCTATTGAAGTAGAACTTTTGCTCCTGCTGTTTTGAATACAGATGTCATCCTATGCTCATTTCGAACCTTCCCTGCTGTTTCAGANGGGGGCTAGGGGGGGGCTAGTCCGAAGTCAAATCAGCAAAATGATTGCTGCAAGGCATCCTACTTGATTCGATGTTCTGAGTAGCCCTCAGCCCAGGGTCAATGTCGTCCTACAAAACTATACCCTGGGTATGGTTCGATCTACAAAAGTATAGGCCTACCCAGTACCATAGTTTTGAGCCTAGGTGCGAGTTAGGAATGGATGGCCGCCATTCTCGCTTCAACTGCGACGGCAGTTTTGCAATCAACATTGTCAAAATACCAGTCAATATTGTCAGCTTTTGTGCTCATCGATAGCATGGGTCAACTGTTAACATTTTTCTTAACACAATGGTCCGAACTTACCGCAAGTTATGCTCACAATTTCAAAGAAATGAGCAAAGAACAGAGCCGATCTGCATCATGTTTCCTGTGTGTCGTGCGTTCATCTACGTCCGCATCGACATTACATCAGTCGTGCTGCGAGTATTGCGGATTTGAGTGACGATAAACAGGCACGAAAAATTCTTTGATGACTGTTGGTACGATATATTAAAATAGTGCCCATCGTGGCGGGCGCTAGAGCGATGTTTTTCGACTTGTCATGCTTGTGCATGGTCATGTGGCATTTGCAAGAACAATCTCGTCTTCAGGTGCTGCGCTGTGTCCAATCTTTGGTATACTTTTGTAGATTGAACTATACCCAGGGAAATTGTCAGAAAGGTCACTTCTTGTCTCAAAATGCAGATTACTTCATCAATTTTACTGTTTTTTTACCTTTTCAGAGACCAAACAATCAAGATGTCGGCATGGAATTATAATTGCTGTTCTTGCAGCAGTAGTTTTTTGTGTCATAGGCCTAGTGGTATTCATATTGCGCATTGCGAACAAACTGCCGGATCTGGAAGGGAACCCCATACATCCGGATTGCAAAATCGGTAGGAAACAGTTTCAAGAACAAGAGGCCAGATATTACAACAAGCTCACCTGACCAATACAGGATATTCCTCTAAAAGAGTGCAGCACCTGACGGGACAGCGTCCAAGACGTCCTGCACGTCATTCATGATGTTTTGAGGAGAGACGAAAAAAATCAGATTGTTTCACGACGTCATGATCGCTGAAACAACCAGATTTTTTTTCGAGTCACGTCATGCGTTCAGAAATGACGTCTGGGACGTCATGACGCTGTCTCGTCAGGTGCTGCGCTCTTTTGGAGTGATAGAGTCTATTGTAAAATAAGACAACAGAGAGTGAACAGTCCACTTAGTCCTTCACCAGCAGAGAATGAACTTTCTGCTTTAAGTCCTTCATCAGTAGAATCCCACAAACAACGGTGAGAAGAAATATGGCCAAACTTCTTGTACAACATAATTTCATTAAATTCCAACCATGTAGAATTAGCGGAATCAGCAGATCTGGCGGATTTTCTATCAAATTGAATCAAATTCAATGATGAATGGAAACTAATTAAGTAATATAATTTTTCATGCATCCCACAGATTATAAAGGGCCGCGAAAATACCTTTTACAGTCGGTAATCCAAATAGGGCAACAAAAATGGTCTGCAGGAATAGTTCGGCCAGTTGCGGTTCGCGACGCTATTGGGACTTTTCCTTTATAACCTGTGCAGCACATAGAACACTTGAAAAATTATATTGCTAAATTAACTTCCATTTATTATAAATTTTATTCAATTTTATACAGAATCCGCTAAATCCGCCAGATCCGCTGATTCCGCTAATTCTACATGATTCTTCAATTGGCAGATCTGCACATTTCCACCGAAATCTCAACCAACCTCGATCTGAAACCGGGTGAATGATGCAATCCACGATTCAGCTACGGTTGGCTCTCTGACACAACATCTTCTAAGCCACTGTTGTGAGGTTGTCTGCATCACGTAATTCAGTTTCAGATCGAGGTTGTAGTTGAGATTTCGGCGGAAGTGCACAGATCTTTGTCATTCATGTCATTTTGAGAATGGTCTATAGCTCAATTTTTCTAACATTTCCAGAAGTTGGCAGTATTGTTGGGTTTGGTATCATCGTATTTCTTGCTCTTACTGCCATCATTGGCTATGGAGTCTTCCTCTGCAGGCAGATGGTGTTGAAGAAGAAGGTAGGTCTTTTTTCAACTTAAGGCCCGCACATCATTTCATGATGTCTTGACATGAGATGAAAAAAAATCGAATTGTTTCCCGACGTCATGATCGCTGAAACAAGTGGATTTATTTTTCGAGTCACATCATGGCCGTCAGAAATGACATGCGGGACGTCACGACACTGACCCGTCAGGTGCTGCGCTCTTTTGGAGGGATAGAGTCTATTCAGTGGATTCCGCCGCGGTTTGCGGTGGGCGGAGCGGTTTTCACAGGCATTGGGATAATTAATACGCCATTGTTATTCATCAAAGGATTATCCAAAGTCGTGAAAAACGTACCGCTCGCCACAAACTACGGCGACCTATTCAACCCCTTAAGCCATTGAGGACTTCAGGGCCCGTACTTCAGAATGCTTCTCAACGTAAAGGAGTTCCTCAAGGCTTTTTTGTTCTCCTGTTGAGAACAAAGTACTTCAAAGAATCAAGACCTATAGTTTTCAGCACACATTGAAAAAACTCCAGGCAGAGCTCTAATATACTCATATACAGCACAGCACATTTTACACTAAAGTCTGGCAACATCTATCTTTGACCTAATGGAATGCGGAAGCTAGGAAATTGATCGTTGGATTTTCCACGGACCTTTAATCACACGCGGCTATTGAATGGCCGGTGGACAACGCGAACAATCGGGGAACGACCACAAGTGATCGTCAGGCATGATTATAAACCGCAAAGCTCTGTCACATTACATGACTTCCGCATTCCATTAGGTCAAAGATAGATGTTGCCAGACTTTACACTAATGTCGGAGGATGTAAGGACTTTCTGAATTGATTACAGTGTGGCTTTAATATGCCATGTCCCCCCTTTGGGGTGATATGTCTCCCTCGCACTTAGAGCTCAAAGTGAACCTGATAATTCACTCCCTAAAAAACTTCCCTGTCGCAATTTTATATGGATAATTGAAAATATGGACCCCCATGGGAGCTGGGGCAGGAAATTTTGATGTTAATAGGGAGGTTCAGATAATGTTACGAGTCTCGACTCTGACTCACAGGCATGCGATCCTTACAGGCATGAACAATAACATACCAAATATTGTTAAAGCATCAAATGGTTTGCCTATGACACATTGCGAAAATCACTCCCACTCACTGCAAACCGCAGTAGAATCCAATGTAAGTGAAATTGAGCCCCTCCCCACTGATGCAGGAGGTGGGCATTGAAAAGGTTTCCAATTTTTGGCATTACACATTATTTACACATTTCTCGTGATGCTCAATCATAATATTTTTCTTCCAGATTTGCAAAACTCAGAATTGCGGTAATCCCATCCATGGACATTTCAGTCCATGTCGCCATTCGAAGATTTGTCTCTCCTGCGCGAAGAAAATACTGAAGGACCCTCCCGGGGTGTGCCCAACCTGCGGAAAGATTGTGGATGATTACTACATCAATACAGTAAGCGGTGATGCTAAGACCAGTTTCTGCTGCAGTTTGTGGCAATAGACTCTATCACTCCAATAGACCGCAGCACCTGACGGTAACTTGCTAGGCCTACAGCGTCACGACGTCCTGTCCCCCATTCTGAACGCGGTGACGTCACTCGAAAAACCTCCACTTGTTTCAGCGATCATGACGTCATCTCAAGTCAAGACGTCATGAAATGAAACGGGACGTCGTGACGCTGTAGTTACCGTCAGGTGCTGCGCTCTTTTGGACTGATATCGTCTATTGAGGCGGTCCTCACAGGCATGAACAATTAACATGCCAAATATTGTTAAAGCATCAAAGGGTTTGCCTAAACCTTGCAAAAACCACTCCGCTTGCTGCAAACCGCAGCAGTGTAATGGAAAAGGAGCCCCTCCCCACTGATGCAGGGGGTAGGCATTGAAAAGGTTTCCAATTTTTGGCATTACACATTACACATTTCTTGTGTTGCTTAATCATAATATTTTTCTTCCAGAAATGCAAAACTAAGAATTGCAGTAATCCCGTCCATGGATATTTCACTCCATGTCATCATTCGAAGATTTGTCTCTCCTGCGCGAAGAAAATACTGAAGGGCCCTCGCAGGGAATGCCCAACCTGCAGAGAGATTGTGGATGATTACTACATCAATACAGTAAGTGTGGTGGTGCTGAGACCAGTTTCTGCTGCAGTTTGTGGCAATTGAGGCGGTCCTCACAGGCATGAACAATTAACATGCCAAATATTAAAGCATCAAAGGGTTTGCCCAAACCTTGCGAAAACCACTCCGCTTGCTGCAAACCACAGCAGTAACGGAAAAGGAGCCCCTCCCCACTGATGCAGCGGGTAGGCACTGAAAAGGTTTCCAATTTTTGGCATTACACATTTCTTGTGGTGCTTAACCCTTTCGCGACCGGATTTATTTGAAAAGTGTACATTGTGCATCATGAATTTCGCCTGTGTTGACAAAAAGGCGCCTAGCTCCGCGAAATTGCAGCCAAAACTGGCGCCAAGCCACTCATTCTGGAGGCAATGAAATGGGCCACGACCTCATATAGATTTGCTTGTTCCAAAATGTCTGTGAGAGGAACAGGCCATAGCCAAAGATGCAAGTTGTGATGAAATAGTCACGTTCCGCCTACGTTTTCGTAAGATTGCCAATTTTTAAACGTCTATATCTCCAAAACCGTTGCTCCTACGCTTCTGAAAATTGGTCAAAATGAAGCTACTTTTTCCTACTCTTTCTTTTGGCGCTAGTTGCGTCGTCGTAGCTGCTTCCATTCCGGAGATATGGCCATTTTGTCACAACAAGTCAGATTTGCTCTCTGGAGTCTGTCAATCTAGACCCCGGACAAACGTTAAAACGCAATTTTAGCCAGGTTTCTTCGGACGAGGCAAAATCGCGTTGTGAGAGAGGGGGGGGGGGTAGTCTCGCATTAAAAAATATGCAAAGCAGGCATCAATCGGTCCACTGGTTACGATTCTAGGTCAGTTTGAATGTGCGAGGGTGTGTGGCACAGGCCACACTCGCAAAAATGCGAGAACGGTAGCGAGAGGGTTAATCATAATATTTTTCTTCCAGAATTGCAAAACTCAGAATTGCGGTAATCCCGTCCATGGATATTTCACTCCATGTCATCATTCGAAGATTTGTGTCTCCTGCGCGAAGGAAATACTGAAGGACCCTCGCGCGGTATGCCCAACCTGCAGAAAGATTGTGGATGATTACTACTACCCTGATCCCAAAGCTGACAACAATACAGTAAGTGTGGTGGTGTTGAAGTCCTGTTTCCATTAGAACAGTTTCTGCTGAGTCCCGGTCATCACAGGCATGGACAATTAAGGGAGCATATTGGATCTCTAATGTGTTTATATTTGACTGCCGACGTAGAGGGAGCCACCAAGCGGCAACAACACAAACTACAACAAGAGGCCCATGGGCCTGACGCTCAGCTGACACATGATGCCCAGGTTTGATATAAGGCATGTAAGGGGTACTGCAGTCTTAGGAAGGTTAGAGGGTGATGTCAAATTTTATTCACCAAGTGTGCATGGTTGGATCATCCAGGCCTACCTGGGGTAGTGCGTCATTCCGTCGAACTACAGACTTCTACCCCAGGCAGCAATACCCACTACACACTGTTCAAGGTGGCTGTTCCATTTAGTTTACGTGCCAAATATCAGCCAATCAGATTACGCGTTGCAGAAGAGCCTCGGATTGAAAGTTGCCATATGTCAGCTGTACAGTGCACTGCAATGGATCGAATCGAGTCAAGTTTCCCGATATGTCTCGCAAAATGCTTGGATTTCCAGTATATTTCTGACATGAGGGACAAAACTGTACTTAAAATGTACAACAAAAAATATTTGTATTCCTGGAAGTCAGATTGACAGACGACGCCGCGAGTTTATAAAAGGGGCATTTTGATTGGCCACTCGCGACTAGGACCAAGCCGTGAAATAGAAATGCCGCTATTGACGCCAGGGGTATGAGTGATGTAACAGGAGGTGTAGTCACGCGATGCCCCTGGTGTGCCAGGATGGGTTGGATGGGATTAGGTTTGCTATGATTCGAGACTTAGTCCTATACAATTTTGCCAAGAATGAATCACATTTTATTTTGGAACGCATACATGTGTAAGATTCATTTGCTGCAGTGGCAAGGAGTCCTCTGTTCTATGATTTCAATAGTTGATCCCCAATTGGAGTTCCTGTTGTGTCGGCTGACAGTGAGTTCTTCAAATTCAAGACACTTCCTTGCACCCCTCTTTAGCAACAGCAGCATCAGCAATCTGGGGTGCTTCGGCAACCAGATCGACCTGAACAAGATGACATTGTAAATGTTGTATGGTTCCCGATGTACAGGTACTTCTACATGAATGGTACATTGATAGAGATCAAGATACATTGATAGAGGTCAGATACGTTGATAGAGATCAGGATACACTGACAGAGATCAGGATACACTGATTGATGAATCCCACAGAACTTGATCTCATGCCAATAACTCATCCCATGGTTGACCTTGACCTGGATATCTGATCATCAAGGTCATTGCGTAATCGAAACGGGCATCCTCAATAACCTAAGTATGGCTGATATCATGCCTCTACCTCTACCACACGCAGAGATATTAAAAATAGTGCCAATGGCACTGTGCCCGCTTGGCTTGAAGCAGTTTGGCCCCCTAGTGGCAAAGTCAAGAATCAGATTTTGCCGAAAATTCATCTGAGTTGTTACAGCCTAGAGGTACATGTAGATAAGTGCAAAGTTTGAAAGCAATAGGTCAAACCATTACAAAAAGAGCCAATTTCGTAATTTCAGGCGAACTTTGACCACTGTGAACTTGAAAAGTGAGGTCAAATTAAAAACTCGAGTACTATATCTCATGTATCCCTATTAGATATACCCATGATAAAAATTTGACAAAGATCCATCTCTTGGGAAGGGAGAAACAGTACTTTCAGTGATTTTGGTTTTGGCCTTCCAGGTTACTCACGTCAGCGTTTCCTCCACACTTCCTCAACGTGACCAACAACCAGTTGATGCAAGGACCTC
>NMRB01002989.1:45224-77070 GCA_002633025.1 Notospermus geniculatus
CCGGAACACCCATTGTGTGTTCCGGACTTTCCATTGTTGGCGCTGATGAACAGCAAAAATGGTCATTTCAACGGACAAAAACACATCCAAACTCGGTGCGACGAACATGATTCATTACTTGCATTCTGAATAGTGTTCCTGGCAGGAAAAAATGTCAACTCGCTGTCCATTTATCAGTTTATGTGCAATAAACTCGAAATTGCTGAGAGGGTGATCCGAGATTCTCAAGAATTCCATTGTTGTAGACGAAAACCAATGATGAACTACTTTCGCACTACTTTTGTCCTACTTTTTGGGGAATCCCGTGACGTAACAATGCATTGGAATGGAGCAATTCTTCTTGCGGGTTTTCCCGAACTTGTCAGTCGGCGACTTTTTTTCGCCGTTTTAAATCACTGAAAACCGACCAAAAGTAACACAAATTAGATGTCTGTCATGTGCAATGTTCAGAAAATCCCCCAAATTATCAATAAAGACACATTCCCCCCGTAAAAATGATGAAACTTTAGCTAAATTGATAGAAATTATAGGCTACATCGTATGCTTTCTCGTAGACCTAGCCAGCCGGCTACTGTAGGCCTGCATCCGTACCCTGTCGTCTGCATCCTCACTGAGAGGGGTCTCGCACTGCCACAGATTTCCTCCCAAAATATTTGCAAAAATGAGCCATTCAAGGGGTGCAACCTGTTCCTCTGCAGGTGAACCCGATGATTGGCCACCTCAGGATGAGTGGTGGAGCGATTTTTTTGCCGAGGAGATCGATTCCTCACCAAAACAGGCACCACAACCCTACTGGGGTTTCAAGACCCAGCTGGCCTGTGCAGATGCAGAAGGCAAAAGGAGGGCCACACATACTTTGGCAAGGTATAACATGAATAGACTAACATAAAACACTGCCTGACCCTCCCAAGAATTTCCTACCGAGGTCTTGGGAGGAGAGTCTGTTTCAAACAAAGTTAGGCCAGGGCCTACCATGCCCAATGTAGGCTGTAGGCCTACCTCGCTATAGGCCTAGGCCTAGGCCTACTGACTAGGCCTAGGCCTACTGTTTTTACTACTACCGGTAGGCCTAGGCCTACTACAAAATTACACAAGCACAAAAATACTACCGGTATCACATGATCTAACCTACCAGTAGCTAGGTGGCCGCCTACCGGTAGGCCTACAGGCCAAGCGTAACTAGGCCTATTCGTAAGCATGCCAATGCCGTGGACACGTGATGGGGGGGGGGGTAATTTTTTTCCTCCATATTTTGTAACTTGTGTCAAGACTGTCTGGCAAGATGTTGGACACAATGGCCTGGATAGGCCTAGCCCTACTGCTGAATATTGCAGCAATGCTGTTATATAAACTGAAATTGTTTGATGTGGTTCGACAGAAAAATCATTCATTGACATTGGATGACATTAGACAGAATTATAGCCAAGCCTACATGTAGTATTTGAATTTCATTTTGCTTAATTATCAGGGATAATATTTTTCATTAAAAAACTGATTGTCGGAAATTTAAAATAAAAGATCTGACTGACCCAATGTTTATTCTTTTCAGCTCAACTCTCCCTCAGTTGGAAAAACAGGAGACTGGCCTCAGTGTGACCACTCAGAAAACAAACCTGAGTGAGAAAAAAGGAAAGTAGGTTGACCCAAGTATATCATTTAGTAGTACTGCTCAGTAGTAGTATCTGATTTCCATTCCAGTACAGGACAAAATATCCATGCCTTTGTCAGACTAGACATCAATATTTTCATGTTTAAAACTTACAAAAATGGGGCAACCACTGAACTTTCAGGTCAATCATTAGAAAACTGATGGTCGGGCATTTTATTTATACTGAATTTAGGGAACTGCACTACAAAGTAAATTTAAAAGATCTGACTGACGTAATATGTTTATTCTTTTCAGCAGCTCTACTCACCCTCAGTTTCAAAAACAGGATATTGGCCTCAGTGTGACCACCCAGAAAAAAAACCTGAGTGAGAAAAAAGGAAAGTAGGTTGACCCAAGTATATCATTAGTAACTACTCCGTATCTGATTTCCAGTACAGACCAAAATATCCAGGGCTGGGTTGCACAAAACTCATGTTAGCGCTAGCGGCGTGGTCTAGTGGTTAGCGAGACGGACTCCTGATCAGAGGGTCCCGGGTTCGATTCCCAGTCCTGACCAAGAAAAAACACGCCCGCTTGTGACCTTGAGCAAGTCACTTTGCCTCACTTGCTTCACCCCACCCAAGTGTAAAAGGGCCCTGGGGTACCTGGCTGGTAGTGATGGTCTATGTGAATGTTAGTCCACGAGCGCTGAAATCAGCTGCCGGGACTGTAATGCTCCCCGGGGAGTGGAGAAAGTAAATTGGAATGAACAGACCTATAGCTGGGGCAATAATGTAAAGCGCATTGAGCAGTTCAACTGGAAATGCGCTATAAAAGAACGAAAAAAAAACAAAAAAAAATTGGTGTTAGCGCTAACTTTATGTTAAATGACGTAACACGAGAATGGATTTTTACGTCACTTTTAACATAAAGTTAGTGCTAACACCCAAGTTAGCGCTATCGTGAGTTTTATGCAACCGGGCGGCCCCAGATGCCTTATAGTCAGATGACATGAGACATCAATATTGCCTAAAAGAGTCTAAATTTTAAAACAACTCTTAAAAAACTGAGAAAATTTTACATGCTGGAAATTTTTTAAAAAGGCTTTTTCATTTCCGCGAAGTAATTTAAACATGAAAATACTGCAGCAGGCTACATAACCCAATCATTGTTTGATTCATTTGCAGCTCCATGACATCAGTCTCAACGATGTCAAAGCCGCCCACAAAACGCCAAATAGAAGAAGAACCCAACCTGAACACGAACAAGAAGAAGTTACCCCCAGTAGTCACCAACGAAGAAAAGTACGTGATAGCACGTTCGCACTCTGCTTGGAGGAATTACTGTCCTCCAAGCACTCTGTCAGTGTCAGATAAAGAGGGATGTGACTTGTGAAACCCGTGAACAATACACTCACTGCCTTCCATGAACTATTCAGGGTTTCCGCCAGAAAAAACAATGAGGGTACGGACCAAAAAAAATATTTTTTTTTGAAACAAATTTTTTTTTGAAACATGTTTATTTTCATTTTCATTTGTTTATTTCGGTTTTAAACATTGTTTACTGCCATTTTAGGCGTATTTTGAAGCATAAATTCACTTCCCATCGTGAAATATGATGTTAAATGGTGAAAAACAATGAATACTGCTGATAAATATGTGAATTTATCAAATTTTTGAGGGTACGGATCCGTACCCTGGAAAAATTTTCGGGTACGGAATTTTACCCATTTTACCCTCTGGCGGAAACCCTGCTATTCAATGGCATTTTTCATTTCCACAGAGTAAAAACATGAAAATGCTGCAGGCTAAAACCCATTGTTTGATTCATTTGCAGCTCATCAGTCTCAATGTCAAAGCCCCACACAAGAAAATGCCAAGAGCCCAACCTGAACACCGTAGTCACCAGTGAAGAAAAGTATGTCACGTGTGATGATAGCACTCTCAGTCTGTCAGTATAGTCATCACTGGTCATGGTAGTGTCAGAAGGATGTGAAACCTGTGAACATTAGGCCAGACTTTTTTTATTGGTTGGTTCACGGATCCTCCGCTGTGGAAAACAGAAGGAATAGGAAAAAATAAAAGCACATTTCTTTCGATTTCTCTGTGTCTGCCCCTCAGAAATCTTGCAAAAATTGAAAAAAATTAAAAAAATTTATTTTTAATTTTTTTCCCGCCCTCCGCTCCAAATATCGTTTTTTGCAGTTGTAATATTTTTTCACAAAAACTATTTGTAGCATCGATCTTTGCATGTCTTGTGCAGGCAAGATTTTTGCAGGCTGGTTGAGGAGGTTCATTTGCATACAACAATCATAATAATGAGGGAGCTACATGACGTCATCAATCATACAAGAGACCGGAAAACTTTATTTTTGAGAAGTGTGAAAATGATTTTTTTCTATTTTTTCCGACCTCCTCGCCACATGACCTGAGCAAAAAATCAGCGAACAAACCAATAAAAAAGTCTGACCTTAACACTGCCTTCCATGAACTATTCAATGAATTTCTTAGGAAATTAAACCAAATAAAATTTTGCAGAAACAGCATGAAAATACAGTCTCTATTCGGTCTATACTGGTAGTGAAAATTTGAATTGACCAATCCAAAATTAGTGTTGTTTGTGAAAGTCGTTCAGCTTTACCATAAATTATTTACTTTCATAAAGTTAAGCTGATAGGTTTTCACGCCTTCATGTTCATCATTCCAGTGCCAACACTGCTGATAAATCCCAACCAAGACAAGTACTAGAGCAGTATGTTGAGAATTCCTTGAATAGAAACACACTAAGAAAGATCAACAGTGCTGTTGCAAAATTCAGACATTGGCTGCAAACAGCACAAAATATAACATCTCCATTTGAGGAAATGTATCCAGATGAACTCAATAATTACATCGGCACCTGGATTATGACGGTTAAAAATGACAGCGCTCATGAGGTCAAAGAGTATGAGCCAGACACCCTGACGAGTTATTTTCGGGCCATTGATTCGCATTTACAACGGAATGGGTATGGAGCAAGCCTCCTAAAGTCCGAAGAATTCAGCCTAGCTCGGCAAGTGCTTGCAAGTAGGAGAAAAGAACTGAAGAAGAAAGGCCTTGGGAACAAACCACATAAAGCAGAGGCTCTGACCAGTAACGAAGAAGAAACCCTTTGGTCCTCAGGTCAGCTGGGAGACGACAATCCAACGTCACTGCAGAATGCTGTGTGGTATTTCAACACAAAAATGTTGGGATTCCGAGGTTGCGATGAAAACCGTAAGTTGTGTTGGGGAGATATAGAATTGAAGACCGATGAAAAGGGTGATGAATACTTGGAATGGATTGCGGAGAGAGATACGAAGACACGTGATGGAACTACAAATCACACCAGACTATTCAATCCGAAAATATTTCCAAACAAAAATGATCCAACAAGATGCCCCATTAGACTTTTCAAATTATATCAACAACAGAGACCAAAGGAAATGAAACAAAAGGGAAAACCATTCTACCTGTCAGTGAACCATAATTACAATCCTGGTGATCCCAAGTCCTTCGGGTACAAAAATCAAGCCATGGGAAAAAACTACCTCTCAAAGATGATGAAGGACATGTCTAAAAATGCTGGCCTCACTGGGAAGATTACTAATCATTCCATCCGGAAAACAATGTGTACAAATTTGCTTAATGCAGGGGTGGCACCAACTGCAATACAGCAACTCAGTGGCCACAAAAATGTGCAGTCCATCAGTAATTATGCTGTTTGTGACAAAACCATGCAGGAAAAAATGTGTCAGGTTCTGCAAAACCCATCGAATGAAACCTCTAGGCCTAAGCAGAGCATTAGTACGCCTAGCTCCAGGCCTATAGGGAATTCAACAGCACCAGCACCAGCAGCAGTGGGCTCATTGGGTGCATTAGGCCTACATGTAGGCCTAGATGCACTCACATCAGCTGATGATGTAGGCCTACAAGGCAGTGCAGTGCATGGCATGCATGCACATGGTCACGGTGGTAGGCCTACTGATGGTTTTGGCATCCCCAGCACAGAATGCCAGGCGCCGGTTTTCCCCGGCATGCCAAGTATTTTCAACCGCTCCCTAATCAGTGGTGGCCACTTTGTAATCAACATCCAGCAGGTTCCCACTTCATCCTTACCAACCAGGCCTAATAATCAGTAGGCAAAAAGGACGGACGACCGGTTGTGGCAATGCTGGCCACACGCCCGCCGCACATGCATTAACCGTGCATGTCCATGATGTCTGTTGTTGTTATTGACGCTGTGTGTTGTGTTGTGTTGTTGGGAAATCCCCGCGCGGGCCGGCATAAAAACGGAAGATAATTCATATTTTGTACATATTTCACCGTTTATAAGTTAAGACAATAAATTTTGAATTTTCGTACGCCAGACAAATGCATTGTTATCTCATGGAAATGAATTTTACACGGTGCTCAGGATTTATTCTATCGCGGATTTAGACATCATTCCAAGGTCATCCAGAGTGCGAAGGCGGCGCATTGATCATGTTGATTTCTATCTATTTTGAGCTTCTAGGAATTTACCTTTCAGCAATTTTTTAGAAACCGTCAAAAGTGAGAATTCGTGGATTTAGATCTAAAATCAGTAGAATGTAGGCTGTTTGCGACTAGATACGATACTTCTGTCCTGCATTGCGAAAATGAAAGTGTGATGAAATTGGAATTAGATTTAATGCGGAGGCTGAGGTCATGAACCGATTCACACGTATTTTGCATATGGCTTGCGGATTGATACCGTCAGTTGCCGATTGACAATCAGCAGATCAGCTGATGTCAAGCACAAATACGGTGGAAAAACGCATTTTTTAGGTTATTTTCGGGTATATGATAAATAAAAAACCACCCTCGTGTAATTTCCAAGTGTGCAGAACACACTCGTGATGGCCTTTGGCCGGAAAATCCCTCGACCTGCGGTCTCGGGATTTTCCCGGCCAAAGGCCATCACTCGTGTGTTCTGCACACTTGGAAATCACACTCGGGTGGTTTTTTTATTGTAGCCTATCTAATCAGTTCTGGCTTCACATGCTTGAATCCATATCTCCTCAAAAATTACATGCTTCTGGGCATTTACGTCCTTCGTCACTACATATCTTTTTTAAAACACCTGGCTAAAACATTGTTGGCAATATATATAGGGTAAAGCCGACAAGCTTTGGCCTGGGAACTTTGAAGAAAGACATCCTGCTGCCAGTACGACTTGCCTATAAATCAGATTCAGGACTACCCTCCTTTTATTTCATTCCAAAGTCAAGGTTCCAAAGTCAACATCTTCAAAGTGACATTCAGTCAGGCCATCTCTGTTTTACACAGATGTGACCACCTACCCTGATATGTTTTGCTGCACAACACCAAAAGAGATCCTTTACAACACATTTATACTACATAGTACACACTTATATTATGTCCATCGCATGGGACAGTAAGCCATGGTGCCTTGTACCTTGTGTCTTTGCAAGGGCAAGTAAAAGACCCCATCCAAGTGAGGAACATGAGTAGCTTGTGATGGCCTCCTCCGTACTTACCAGGGCCAATAATGCTATAGCGTCGGCCCTGACGGAAAAATCAAATACATCAAATACTATCTCTCTACATGTTTAAAGCACAGATTTCATGAAAAATAAAGATGATTTCAAGTGATGAAGCATTTCCTTGCATTGCATAGCAGGCGCTGCATATTAAAGCAAAGTGGGAAAATTTGACATTGGTGGAAAAAAATTTTCGATGCGGAGGGTCTGGGAATGACACGGGCGGGGACAAGAAACAAATACTTTATTTTTTTGGCCTAATGTTGCATTTGAACAACTTAACCAGTTCATTTTTCATATTTCAGCCAGTACCTGTGATGTCAAATTCGCTGATGGACTGGGTAAAAACGACAAGCGTATATTTGTTCTCGGGGAAACAGCGGAGTTAAAATGTGACGTGACTGCCATGGATCCATCTCAAGATGTCCTTTATTGGAAATATGACGAAAAGGTTTTCAGTCAAGATGATAGGGTTATGCCACTTTACAGGAACAAATATAATGCATCTTTAGGAATGGTAAACGGAAAGAAAATTTATACGCTCTCATTCAAAGTGGAAGCTGACGATGTGGGGATATATAACTGTACGTGTGTATCAGGAGGAATACAGTATCCTGTCTGGGTCAAAGGTAAGTTGGGATCGTGATAGGGTCCCGACTGCATTTTTAAAGGATTCTCACGTTCAAGATGAATTTCCGTGTATGTCCAGGTGAAAATCGAAAAAGTAGACATATTTTCGTCATGAGTCATTCAGCTTATCTCTTTCTTCAATATAAACTGAGTAAGGAAGTGCAGTGTATAAATGAGCTAAATTGTGAAACACTTGAAAAAAACAAGAGCAGGACATCGGAGCGATGTCTATGGTTTCCGATGATAAGTTTACAACTCTAGAGCTAGTTATCTGTGGCCTTGACCTCTGACCTTGAGAAGTATTGCGTAACTGGAACAGGGATCCTTGATTAAACAAATAGGGGATGGTTAATGCAGGCTTCTAATTTGTTTTCCCCTGAAATTCTGAGTAGATTTGCACTTTAGAACTGTTTGACCTTGACCTCTGACCTTCAAGGTCATTGTGTAATCTGAAAGCTCATCCTTGATAACCTAGGTGTAGATGAAGGTTTTAGGCTTCCACCATCACCAGGTTCTGTCTCATGTTATTTGTGATGATTGGCTGTGACCTTGACCTCTGACCTTGAGAAGTATTGCATAACTGGGACAGGATCCCTGATTAAACCTATCGGGGATGGTAAATTCAGATTTGTAATTCGTTTTTTCCTATAATTCCGAGGAGATTTGCGCTTAGAACTGTTTGACCTTGACCTTCACCTCTGACCTTCAAGGTCATTGTGTAATATGAAAGCTCATCCTTGATAACTTAGGTGTAGGTGAAGGTTTTAGGTCTCTACCATCACCAGATTCTGACTTATGTCATGTTATCAATTTGAATATCAAATCTCAGCACGATATTATATAAATATTGCACGACAAGCCATGGAATAGTCAAAATTATTCAACGGTGAAAAAGATTATTTCACGAGGCGCAGCTTTGTCGAACCAGTCAGTAGAATCACCTCAGACCGGATTTTTCGGGAATATGCATTTTTGTTTCCCATTGCGCGAACACGCCATTGTAGCTGTGGTTAGGGGCATTATTTACACGAAAGATATCCATAGTTCATGTAAAATTAGTCGTATATGAATGGATAGAATGATGCCAAAGATAACGCGCAAATCAGGATTTTATGGTGGTCGTCTGCTTTCTGTTTATTAGACCAAGCAGAAGTCGAATGTTCGCTTCTGCACTGTCTATCCGTGCAGATGTGAATGTGAAGTCATGCATATTAACAATGTAATTGGCCATTCAATCAGCATGTTGCAATATGCCATTGTCGAAAATACGAAAAATAGTGCCAAATGGCACTGTGCCCGCTAGGCTTGATAGCAACAGGCCTCTCCATTACATGCTCCTCAGGCCGTTTAACGGCGTAGTGAATTGGCACTGTGCCCAAAATAAGCCCTGAAGAAGTATGCCCAAAATACTCACCTTAAGTTGGTAGTGATTCATTATACGTTGACCTACAGGTGTCTTATCAAACTTGCAGCAAGTTCCATGAGTCAGACTATCGTCACTGCGGCTCCAATTCATGAAATGAATGATTGACGGGTCATTAACTAAGTGGGACGCTGCTTGTTTTTGATCTCTGACAAAGCTTTGATGTGAATGTCCACCACCTGTGGGGCAGCTTGACAGAGTAGTACTGAGAAGAGTTGGTGCAACCAGCCCTCCCCCCAGGGGCCAGAAGTCCTACGGGGGTAAATGTCCGGGGGGCGGGGGGGGGGGGGGGGAGTATATGAATGGATAGAATGATGCCAAAGATAACGCGCAAATCAGGATTTTATGGTGGTCGTCTGCTTTCTGTTTATTAGACCAATGTGAAGTCATGCATATTAACAATGTAATTGGCCATTCAATCAGCATGTTGCAATATGCCATTGTCGAAAATACGAAAAATAGTGCCAAATGGCACTGTGCCCGCTAGGCTTGATAGCATTCATAGTGTACGAACAAGCCAAATTGCCCATAAAAGTAATGTCATGTATCGTGATTTGATAAAAAGTTGATGAAGATCTGTCACTTTGTTAGGAAGTCGAAAAAATAAAAATAACACTTTTTGGGCCCCCTACTGGCAAAGTCAGGAATCAGATTTGCCAAAAATTTTGTGTGGGAGTAATTGCTACAGCCTAGAGGTATACGTGTGCAAAGTTTCAAAAGGAACAGCTGAAACCATACAACAAGTGCCAACTTCGTAGCTTCAGATGAACTTTGACCTCTGTGACCTTGAAAAGTAGGTCAGATTAAAAACTGGAGTACTATGTTGTGTATCCTCATTAGATATACCCATGATAAAAACTTGACAAAGATCCGTCTCCTAGTTGGGGAGAAATAGCACTTTAGGTGATTTGGGCTTTGGCCCCCTAGTGGCAATGTCGAGAATCAGAGTAGATGTCCGGGGCCAGATCCTAGGGGAGCAGAAGTCCTACGGAGGTATGTCCGGGGGAGGGGCAAATGTCCAGGCGGCAGATGTCCTAGGGGGCAAATGTCCAGGGGGCAAATGTCCTGATACCTTTCTAAACAAAATTAGGGGGTGTATATCCCCCGGATCCGACCTTGGGAATGCCCGTACACATACCCCGTGCGTAGCACGGGTATCAGCTAGTCTTTGAATATTATCAAAGGCCTGGAGTCACTTCGCTTTTGTATGGAGGACTTATATTAACCCTTGATGGCTGAAGATGGCAGAGACTAAATCTTCTGGACTGAGTGAGTTTTGCCGATATATTTCGGATATCGGAATGTCATTTACCCGTATTTTTCGGACTATAAGGCGCAGCCTTTTTCCTTGAAGAAGGGTCTAAAATTGGGGGTGCGCCTTATCTGCGGATCCAGTCTGACAATTTGGTCAGAAGTGTCAAGACACCTACGAACCCAAGCATTCAAGCATGCATGGATGCATGCAAGCCAAAGTCATTGTCACAGTGCTGGTTGACAGATGATGCAGTGAACTGTGAACTGATGAAGTTTCAGTTAGGCCTAATTTGTCACAACAAGCTAAGAAATCATACAACCAGATCCATCAGTACCAACAGCAGAATTGCAGAAGTCAATGGGTTCAAACACGGCAATCAGACCCTGTAATTGTCTTGGCTGTTGTTGGTCAATGCACACTGAGGAGCCATGCATTGTATCTGTATAATATGCACTGACGCATTCACCGACAGGACTGCGCCTTATAGGGAGGTGCGCCTTATGTATGGATTTCATCAGAGATTTTGGGTGAAATTGGGGGTGCGCCTTATAGTCAGGTGCGCCCTATAGTCAGGAAAATACGGTACATTGAACAAGGCCAAATGATGTTAGTTCGTATGCCTATATCCAACCCCAATCCCCAGATAACGTCGCCGTGCCATGCATAAGACAAGTTTTAAAATGAGATGCCCAAAATAGGGTAGAAAAATTACAGGGTGTAGTGCTCTTCATGCAATGGAAAGGCCTGGCATAGTGTACGAACAAGCCAAATTGCCCATAAAAGTAATGTCATGTATCGTGATTAGATAAAAAGTTGATGAAGATCTGTCACTTTGTTAGGAAGTCGAAAAAAATAACATTTTTTTGGGCCCCCTACTGGCAAAGTCAGGAATCAGATTTGCCAAAAATTTTGTGTGGGAGTAATTGCTACAGCCTAGAGGTATACGTGTGCAAAGTTTCAAAAGGAACAGTTGAAACCATACAACAAGTGCCAACTTCGTAGCTTCAGACGAACTTTGACCTCTGTGACCTTGAAAAGTAGGTCAGATTAAAAACTGAAGTACTATGTTATGTATCCTCATTAGATATACCCATGATAAAAACTTGACAAAGATCCGTCTCCTAAATGGGGAGAAATAGCACTTTAGGTGATTTGGGCTTTGGCCCCCTAGTGGCAATGTCGAGAATCAGATCTCACCGAAATGTTGTCTGTAAGTTGCTGTAACCGAGAGGTACATGTGTACAGAGTTTCGACAAGATAACTCAAGCCATTATCAAATATAGCCCTTTGAAATTTTTCACAAAACGCTCCCCGGTGGCCCAACCAGGAATCCAACCACGCTCAAAATCGAACTCGACCTAGATATTGGGCCTATATACACACCCACCAAAGACCAAAAAGATTCGTCAAAAGATAAGGGCGCTAGAGCGCTGACAAACCAAAAGTTTACGTTCACGCACGACAGACCACCACTCAATGACCCAAACCACAGCATAAAGCCCTGCTGGGCCTTCGCCCAAGCGGGCTAAAAAGGAAACAAAACTTGGCTATCTTGCCATTGTTTATGCCACAATGTGGCTTAGTAACAGAGTTCTTTGTCTGCTTGGCCTAAAGTATGCATAGTTCTCGATCCCACCAGTTCACGACGTCACATGCTTTTGTGACAAGTGTGTGTGGGCTACCGATTGCCAGAAAAATAGTGCCAATGGCACTGTGCCCGCTTGGCTTGAAGCACAGTGGTGGGAATCATCAGCAACCCCATAAAAGCCACTTAGGTACAAACATGCCAAATTGCCATATTAATCTCTTGACTAAGAACATGCAAACCATTAGAAAAAGAGCCAATTTCATAATTTCAGGTGAACTTTGACCTCTGTGACCTTGAAAAGTAGGTCAAATTAAAAATTCGGGTACTATATCTTATGTATCCTTATTAGATATACCCATGAAAAAAATTTGACAAAAATCCATCTCTTGGTTATGGAGAAATAGCACTTTCAGTGATTTTGGTTTTGGCCCCCTAGTGGCAAAGTGAAGAATCAGATTTCACCGAAAGTTTGTCTGTAAGTTGCTATAACCTAGAGGTACATGTGTAGAAAGTTTCAACATGATAGTTCAAACCATTATCAAAATATAGCCCTTTGAAATTTTTCACAAAACGCCCCCTGGAGGCCAAAATAAGAATCCAATCGTGCTCAAAATCGAACTCGATCTAGATCTTAGGGCTATATATAGACCCACCGAAGACCAAAAAGATTCGTTAAAAAGTAAAGGCGCTAGAGCGCTAACAAACCAAAAGTTTACGGACGAAGCGCCGTACCGCCGTACGGACGCACGACAGACCACCACTAAATGACCCCAACCACAGCATAAGCCCTGCTGGGCCTTGCGGCCAAGCGGGCTAAAAAGTGAATAAATTTCCATGAATATGCATCTTTTAGGCATGGGAATGAATTGGATAGTCAGATGCTTTTTTAATTGACAGGATTTCAGTGCTGCTGCGGAATTTGCCCCAAGGCCCCAATCAATAATTGCCATAGCTACGCGGGCTACTGCTAGGCTACCGTTGGTAGCCTAGCGGTAGCCGTTTATTTCGGAATGGAGGGAATCCATCCCTCCATTCCGAAATAAACGTTTCATTGATAATTCCTTTAGCTGGCACTCTTCTTTCCTCCATTCCAAACATCCCCAAAACAGTCCAATAGTGGATCCACATTTCTGCTGGAGAAGGGGGTCATGTTAACCTGATATCCACTCCCAAATTCTTATGCCAGAATTCATTTTCAGCTACACGAGCAGCGTACCACTTACTTCGGACGCAGGTTTTAAAATGACGTGATTTTCAAATTGGGTGACCTTTAGGGACTAAACGTCACCCAGCCTTGACGTTTAGGGTCACCCAGTTTTGTCCTGGGTGACATTTAGGGTCACCCAGGACGACATTGGGTGACCTTTAGGGACTAAACGTCACCCAGCCTTGACGTTTAGGGTCACCCAGTTTTGTCCTGGGTGACATTTAGGGTCACCCAGGACGACATTCATCCATTCAGCACAACTGATGGCCATCTTGACAGCCATCTTGAAAATGCCACCTTTTCTGAAGTCAGATTTTGGTAGACTTTCGGTATGTATTAGGTGGGGCGAATGCTACCAATTCTGAAAACAATTTGAACATTTTTTGGCGGTAAGGGGTATTTTTCACAGGCTGACTAGAATTGGTCCTCATATCACCTTGAGATTTAAATTATTCAAATTGTTTTTGTCTTTTTCAGTTCCCTGTAATAAAGGGGAGCATGTTATAAAAGATGAAAAGGTCACATCAAATGAAATCATTGATTATCTGAAGACTGGTGAGCCTCTTGACGTACCTTGTGGGACAGTAAAATTCAAACTGGGGTTGGACTGCAAGTGCACGTGGCCAGAAGTAAATCGGAGATTGAAAGGAGCGTGGGAACCGCCATTGCCAGTAAGTGTGTTAATGTTGTCTCATGTCATGATCAGACTTTTCTCACTGCTTGATCAAAACACCACTTGCCTTTAGGCCCACATCAGTTGGATTAGGCGAGCAGACTGATTCTTTCCACTTTCAAACATTCCAAAGTGTTGCCAATTTGCTTTTTTCCAAAATAGATGCTTAAAGGGGCATGATATTGCCACTTTTTATCGACAGCCGCACCACTGGCGGTTCTCCAATACGGTAGTTTCGCCTTTCGCCCCAGTACTGGAGAGTGTATGATGACATAATGCGCACGTTGATAGCTGGAGAGCACGACATGGGGGAGGTTGAAAAGCAGTAGTTCCACAACATGTCAATCAAGGTCTCCTTAACGTGGATATGTTTAGTGCAGGATTGGGAACACCGTGCCCCTTTAAATGTTTTATATTTCATTCAAAGCATGAATTTTAATTTTAAAATTGTGAGTGTTTAAAATTGTGTCAGGGGGTGGATCTCGGATTTCTGTGAAGTTGGGTGCTGGGGTCTCCTTCAGAAAATTTTTTAAAAAGGGGATGCCAAATGTGTTTTTCCAGCATCGGAGGACCAATACAACATCACTCTGCTGCCATAAGGGGCCCACATGCCGACTGCGCCCCCTATAAATTCGTCTCCGAGTGTAAACTTTTCATGCAATTTCAGAATTCTGACTTCACACCTGTTGGACAACAGGATTCTTCCGTGAAGCCTCTTGGATGCTACACGGGAGTCGGACCTGTGACATTCCGATACAAAGATGTGATTGGGTCATTTGACAAGATTCCATTTACTTGTGACTACAACACCACCGGCGAAGTATATGAGTTTTATATTGATGAGGGCCAGAAGACCACCACGCCAGACATCCTCATGAAGGTCCGCTGCAGTAAGTCCTTTTGTTCTTCTTAGATTTCAGAAAGTCTTAGGCCGTGAGACATGACTGGAAAATATGGCTATTTCTTGATTTTTGCAGCATAATTTTGGTAACTAAACATTTCCTCCTGTTTTATATGAAGATGGGCATGCTGAACAAATTCAGCTTGTTACCACACGACAAAACCTGCAAATTTCCAAGATGGCCGCCCTTTTAGGGGGCCAAAGGGATTAACAGTAGGGGTCAAAAAGTTGATGTCTTCAAATCATATCAACATGGGTATCAAATTAAAGGTCTCAGTGAGTACAACAACATGGCATGGGTTTCATTCCTCAAAATGTACACTGCAACCCTTGAGGGGGTCAAAAAGGGCCACAAATCCAACTTTTGACCCCTTCCCACTAGTTCCATGGGGGCTGCAGGTGGATGAAAATAATTTTTTTCAACATTGCTCTCATAGAGCTTCAAAATGATACCCATGATGATACCCTTTGGGTGACAGTTTTCGAGATTGCAAAAAAGGGTCCAAATTCGGGATCTTGAAAACTGTTACCCAAAGGGTGTCATCATGGGTATCATTTTTGAGCTCTATGAGAGCAATGTTGAAAAAAATTATTTTCATCCACCTGCAGCCCCCGTGGAACTAGTGGGATTTCTGTCTACACAATGTTGCTAAAAGTTTGAACATCATCATACATGTTGGATGCTATTCAAGCTTTTGTCCATGAACATCATTATACAAATGTATGATGATGTTTTGAACAAATGTATGATCGTGTAGACGGGCCTTTAAAGAAGGTCTTTCATGGAGTCAAAGCTCATTTGTAAATTTAATGTTATGTTATTTTCTCTTTTCAATAAAGCTTGTCCACCACCACCACCACCACCACTACCACCTAGAGTATTATCGATGGGGCATCGCATATCTCCCCACTTTCAACAGGAAGTAATGGTAACATGGTTGCTTTTCGTGTTTTTCATGAATTGACCCTGGTGGAAAGATGCTGAGTTGGACTGAAATACATACCGCAAGGTGTTGTACACAAGTCATGCTAGTAGTTGAGTAGCTAAATATTCTAATGTTCCCGGCTCAAGTTCCTCTGATGAATTTACATGTAGGCAACAGTTTCAAAGTTGTATCAGAATGCTGTCTTTTTAAAGTAGGTCACAGTCAACACTCATGTGATAGGCTATGAAGTAGTTATATTTATTTTGACATATAAACCACCACTCACACTCTTCATCACAACTAGTTTACGAATAATACCCAAAGATGTGTTTTTCCCATGTTTCTTGTGGTTTTTAGAAATGTTTGACCCCTGTGACCTTGAAAGTAGGTCAAACCCAAAATGTATTTTTCACATATCACCCCCTGGTGGAAAGAAAGGGAGTTGGATCAAAATTCCAAGAGTGTTGTGCACATTAGTGGATGAGTACATGTACCAGTGTGTAAACACTCTGGGCCGTATTCAAAAAGGGTGTTTAAGACTTAGACGCGTGTAACTTCGTCAAATGCACGGTGGAAGTGTGTGCATTTAGTGAAGTTACACGCGTCTAAGTCTTAATCGCGCGATTATCACCCTTTTTGAATACGGCCCTCTGATATTTGTTTCTCTTGCGCAGTACAGATACTGAAGAACCGTCACGGGATATGCCCAACCCCAAACTGTGGCATGCTTGTGAAAGATTACATGCAGTATTCTGATGCCACTGCAAGGGGACTCTGGAATTGGAGGGTTTAACCAGGTCGGTTAATCCCCCACATTACCAGCAATAACAGGAATACCCTCCCGTTAGGTGTGCCACTGTTCCTATTGTTTTGGAATCACTTGAGCGTGACTTCCAGTGAGTCGTCCCACCACTGAATATTTATAATGTTAAAGTTTCATTTTGATATTTTCTGCGAATCAAAAAAGGATCAAAATTTTCTGAAATGTACTGAACCATCTCAGGGGCGGATCCAGAATCACGGGAAAGAGGGGGCACAGCCGGCGCACATCATGGAAAACCTCGGTCAAATTTTAACACCTTTTCAAAATTCCGAAATTTCCCGGTCAATTTTAAAGATTTTCCACAAAATAGAGGGGGCACGGGCCGGGTTTGCCCCCCCTTGGATCCGCGCCTGCATCTTTCTTTTGCAGGCCCAAATTATTTGTATATGACGTAACGTCGTCCAAAGTCACTGTCGTGGGGTTCTCTGCGTCACGTCATTCAGTTTCAGACCGAGGTTCTTGTTGCTATTTCGGCGGAAGTGCGCAGATCTTTCCCGTTTACGTCAATTTGGGATTTGTCTATTGTTTGGATGTTTATCCAACACAGGGGCCTACATCATGTACATGTGTATTATATTAATAACTCATGTTATTTTAGCCTTATATGCTTTAGTTGTCAAAAATATTATTTTAAATTTATGATATTTCACCCAAATATTGATTTGAAAACTCAATAAAATAATCTAAATACTTCTCCACATTCAAAATTGTTGGAAATTTACCATTTACCGGTATGTGTTTTATGTACATATAAAAAATTTATGCAATAAATGTTTTTTTAGAAAGCTCAGATTATTTTTTCTTCAATCCCCATTACATTGTTCTTTGCATAGTGGCCCTGACACTGGTCCGAATCGGCCAGTTGGTAACCAGTGAACTGTTGCCAATCATGAACATTTTCAATATGACCAGCAACCCATATGGCCCAGGCTGGAAATGAATCTGAATTTCATATTTCGTACTCTGCAAGGAGCAGTTCATGAGAGGCCACAGCTGTGTATTGCATTTCGTCACCAACTACCCAGAGACAATAGTGAGGTTTTGCAAATCTGATGAAAGACGAAGTACGAAATATGAAATTCAGATTCATTTCCATGATGTAATGTATTTCAGGAGATGGTCCGTACTTCGTCTTTTGTCAGATTTGCAAAACCTCACTATTTGTCTCTGGGTAGTTGGTGATGAAATGCAACAAGTAAGTAATTTGTAGTACTTATTATCATGTACATTTCTTTTATGATAGGTATGATTGGTGGGGGAAGCAGTTGAAAGGGGAATATAAGTGAAAAAGTTTCATAATGCAAAGAAAATCCAATGAAAAAACTAGAGCAATGTCGATGGGAAGCCCATCGCATATCTCCCCGCTTTCGACAGGAAGTAATGGTGACATGGTTATTTTTCCTGTGTCTTTCATATACCGGTATTGACCCCTGGTGGGAAGAGGCCGAGTTCGATCGAAGTACAATGGGGGTTGGGAGTGTTGTGCACATTAGTGGATGAGTAGCCTACATAATATATACCAAAGTTTCAAACTGCTCCATTGAACGGTGAAGGAGGAGATATCACTTTTGGACGGCTCATGGTTTTTATCAAAGTTTGACCCCTGTGACCTTGAAACTAGGTCAAGGTCAAAATCTCTATGATATATTGTGAAGCTGTCACAGATAAACCTTCACACAAAATTTCCTCACTTTATCACAATTACTTTAGGAGTAATGACCATAAATGTGTTTTTCACATATCGCCCCACTGGTGGAAAGACAGGGAGTTGGATCGAAATTCCAAGAGTGTTGTGCACAATAGTGGATGAGTACCTAATATATACCAAAGTATATCTCCCCGACTTTTTTCAAAAAGCGGGGAGATAAATATTGAAAGCTTATGGCCTAAATTCATGGTATGAATACCAGGAAATGCTGTCATTCACAACTGTATTACAAAGGACCAAAAAGTCCATTAAGAAAATCCCCACAAACTTTCCATCTATAGGCGTACATTCCAGTTGCGATTCACTCTTCAAACACAGGCTATTACCTGCAGATGCTGGAACAACATCAGAGGACTAACAGGTTAGTCTAACTGATCCTGTTTTATAGTGAATGAAATCCATTTCATAACATTTATAAACGTACCGTTATGTACACATATGAGGGTGTTAATAGTTTCGCTGGTCATACTGTCGATCACCAACCAAAGCCATTAATTTTCTCAAATCAAAGATGGGCTAATTGAAATGTGAGTGATTTGGCTTAAAAATTACCCACCAAAGTTATTGCCCGCATTGAGAAAGCTTTTGTTTTGGCACCACTAGTGAGTGCCACAAAGTCATCATTGGTGCCAGCGAGTCACCACTTGTCTAATTGTAAAGCAAAAGGCTGTAGTCTGCAATTTTCCCTATTCATGGCAAGATGCATTCAATGATGACACTGTAACAAATTCAAGATGGCCACTATAACTGCCATGCTGGCATTGTGTACACACAGGCTGCGCGAGACTGCTTGCGGTGAGACTGCTTATGCACAGACCTGTGTAGCCGTGGAACGCATCACATCGGCCAGATTTGGCCAACGTGTACGTCCGCGACCTCATCACAGCGTAGGAATAAAATAAGTCCCAAGTGACTGGCTTAACATTCTTTGTTTAATGCAAATATATTTACAGATTTTTTGTGAATAATTGTATGGCAAGTAACAACTATCATAATAAGCGAGGTTTGTAGGTATTTTGATCCTGGTAACTACGGGGATCGAGGGATCACATGATCAGCCAAGCCAAGTAGTTCGCTGTCAATCACCCGGCGCCATCTTGATTTCCCACAATCCTATGAGCACGGCGTAACAGATTGGTGGCAGGAGCGCCTTCTGTTGTAACAATGCCATGCTGGTCGTCAAAACCACCCTTACACAAACCCTCACAAAAAATTTTGGGGTGATTACTCAAAGGTCCGTATTCGAGAACGTTCCTTAAGTCTAAGGTCTACCTTTAGCCATTGTTTGCAGGGTAGAATACAAAAGATTAAAGTGGACCTTAGCTTAGGGTAGGCTTCTACATTAGAATACGGGCCATTGTGTTCTCAAGTTAATTGACAACAAGGCGCACGCTGGGCGTGGCGAATAACCAGGTTTTCGAAGTGGCGGCGTGAATAGCACTTTTCCTGTTTTCACATTTAGCCCCCTATTGGCCAAACCTTGAATCGAATGATGCTGAATATCGAAAGGAAACAATGTCTTCTCACAAGTAACATGTCCACAAAATTTCACAAGAAAATCTGAAGTCGTTCCCATGTTATAACACTTCGATGATTTTCGGGTAACGCTGCCTGGCGGCCATATTGGATGTGCGATCGGCCCGAAACTTTGTATTTCAGAAGTTATCCCTGTAGTACACATTTATGCAAAGTATGAAATGGCTAGGTGAGAAAACGACGACACGTGCCAAGTTCGTAACTTTTGCCGAACTTTGACCTCTGTGACCTTGAAAAGCAGGTCAAATGAAAAACCCGGGTATTATGTTATGTATCGTCATTAGATATACCAATGATAAAAATTTGGTGACGTTCTGTCCATTCATTCAGGAGAAATAGCACTTTTCCTGTTATCACATTTAGCCCCCTATTGGCCAAACCTTGAATCGAATGATGCTGAATATCGAAAGGAAACAATGTCTACTCACAAGCAACATGTCCACAAAATTTCACAAGAAAATCTGAAGTCGTTTCCATGTTATAAGACTTCGATGATTTTCGGGTAACGCTGCCTGGCGGCCATATTGGATGTGCGATCGGGCCGAAACTTCGTATTTCAGAAGGTATCCCTCTAGTACACATTTATGCAAGGTATGAAATGGCTAGGTGAGAAAACGACGACACATGCCAAGTTCGTAACTTTGGCCGAACTTTGACCTCTGTGACCTTGAAAAGTAGGTCAAATGAAAAACCCGGGTATTATGTTATGTATCGTCATTAGATATACCTATGATAAATCAAAAGAAAATCTCAAGTCGTTTTTAAGTTATCAGTCGGACAAGAGAAAAGCGACCGCCCGGACGCCCGCCACTTTCGGTAATTTAATAACGACTTTCTTCGAAAACCTGGTTAAAAACCGAATTAGTCAGAGTTGCAGGTAATCGAAAAGAACCTCCCCCTTATATAAACAAACCCTCACTAAATATTTCAGATTGATTGCTCACGGCATTGTCAAGTTAATAGGAGCTGTCAGTGAGTTGACCAATAGGTGTCACTACGGCCCAATTTCATGCATATATAGTGGACTCATTTATTTTTTATCGAGCACCAATTGTGGGTCGTATCAAAAATAGATCTATTTATCTATTTTTGGTCGTATTCCAGAAGCTAAGGTTTACCTTTAGCTATTGTTTGCAGGGCACAATACAAAAGCTTAAAGTGGACCTTAGAGTTAAGGAGGATTCTAGAATACGGGCCCATGTGTATTTTCCTGTGTATTGGTCCGCTAGAACTTTGCTGCCATCTTTTGGCTGACTGCTCCTATTGATGGAAACAATATGATAAAGGACACTGACACCAACACAGATACACAGGCCCCAACATAATTCCCCAAACACCTTCTGCTAAAAGTGTGATGTGTCTTTAATTTTATGTATAATAACATGAACCTTAAGTATAAGGTGGAATTTTCTTGCGCAAGTTGGCTCTAAATGGGCAATTCAACTGCGAGTAGTTGTTTGTGTCATTGGTCCCAGCGTAAGCCATGAGTAACAAATAAATGTAATGGTGAATTGCCCATTGTGAGCCAACTTCTGCAAGAAAACTGTCGGGTGGAAAGCCACCATTACACTTTTACTTCCTCTTTCTTTCTTGCCAGAGTTAAAATGTTCCCTGACATGAATGAGATCTCGTGGTGGATGGTGGGCCTGGGCCTACTTTTGCTGGTACAAAACAGTAAGTATGAAACCAACATGTGACACTGTGGGGAGTATTGTTGTGAAAATCCAAACTGTCTCAAAACCTTTGATACTGTCCATGGTTTTATTATTCTCACGATGTTAAAATAAAGGACAAGCCAAAATTACTTTGTGCCCAAGTTACAGTCAAAATTTGGAAACAACTTTTTCATTCAGGCCAAAATTCGAAACTATGGGCCTGGGCCGTATTCGTAAAGGGCGATCATCGCGTGATTAAAGTCTAAGTCTTAAACAGCCTTTTTGAATACGGCCCAAAATGTCCAAAACTATGCATCCCAAAAAAATGTAGCGGTATATCAAGTTCATTCTCATAAAATACTGCAGCATTCCAGTGATGTTGATCAAGTTGTGCTGTCTTCTGGGTGTGTCCGAATTCAAGGCCGAAAATATAGGCCTACGACCACCCGATGTCAAAAGAACAGCTTAGCATTTTTATTTCTAAAGCTGTAGTGTATATATATAATGAAATTTTCATTTCAGCCGGTACCTGTGATGTCAAATTCGTGGATAAGGGTAAAAACAAGGCGCACGCTGGGCGTGGCGAATAACCAGGTTTTCGAAGTGGCGGCGTGAATAGCACTTTTCCTGTTTTCACATTTAGCCCCCTATTGGCCAAACCTTGAATCGAATGATGCTGAATATCGAAAGGAAACAATGTCTACTCACAAGCAACATGTCCACAAAATTTCACAAGAAAATCTGAAGTCGTTCCCATGTTATAACACTTCGATGATTTTTGGGTAACGCTGCCTGGCAGCCATATTCGATGTGCGATCGGCCCGAAACTTTGTATTTCAGAAGGTATCCCTGTAGTACACATTTATGCAAGGTATCAAATGGCTAGGTGAGAAAACGACGACACGTGCCAAGTTCGTAACTTTTGCCGAACTTTGACCTCTGTGACCTTGAAAAATAGGTCAAATGAAAAACCCGGGTATTATGTTATGTATCGTCATTAGATATACCAATGATAAAAATTTGGTGACGTTCCGTCCATTCATTCAGGAGAAATAGCACTTTTCCTGTTGTCACATTTAGCCCCCTATTGGCCAAACCTTGAATCGAATGATGCTGAATATCGAAAGGAAACAATGTCTACTCACAAGCAACATGTCCACAAAATTTCACAAGAAAATCTGAAGTCGTTCCCATGTTATAAGACTTCGATGATTTTCGGGTAACGCTGCCTGGCGGCCATATTGGATGTGCGATCGGGCCGAAACTTCGTATTTCAGAAGGTATCCCTCTAGTACACATTTATGCAAGGTATGAAATGGCTAGGTGAGAAAACGACGACACATGCCAAGTTCGTAACTTTTGCCGAACTTTGACCTCTGTGACCTTGAAAAGTAGGTCAAATGAAAAACCCGGGTATTATGTTATGTATCGTCATTAGATATACCTATGATAAAAATTTGGTGACGATCCGTTCATTTGTTCAGGAGAAATAGCACTTTTTCTGTTTTCACATTTAGCCCCCTATTGGCCAAACCTTGAATCGAATGACGCTGAATATCGAAAGGAAACAACGTCTACTTACAAGCAACATGTCCCAAAAATTTCAAAAGAAAATCTCAAGTCGTTTTTAAGTTATCAGTCGGACAAGAGAAAACGACCGCCCGGACGCCCGACCGCCCGAACGCCCAAACGCCCAAACGCCCGACCGCCCGCCACTTTCGGTAATTTAATAACCAGGACTTTCTTCGAAAACCTGGTTAATGACAAACGTATATTTGTTCTCGGGGAACGAGCGGAGTTAAAATGTGATGTGACTGGCATGAATCCAGCTCAAGATGTCCTTTATTGGAAATATGATGAAAAGGTTATCAGTGAAAACACAAAAGTTATGCCACTTTATGTGAAGAAATTTAATGTGTCTTTAAAGAATCAAAAAATTTATTCGCTTTCATTCGTTGTGAAAAATGGCGATGTGGGGAAATATAACTGTACATGCGGATCAAGTGGAATACAGTATCCTGTCTGGGTCAAAGGTAAGTTTAGCAGAAGATTAAAAGAATTAACCCCTTCACTACCAAGGCCAATGGCATGATCTGTACCACAGAATTTTACCATTTTCATATTTTTTTGACACAGATAGGGAATCATGCTTTAAAGGAGCTTGACGTCCAAGTTGTAAACAAACTGGTTTGTTTACAAACAGTGGCCAGCAAACTAGTTTTATGCCTTCGTGAAGGTGGCAGCACCAGTGATCGCTAGACTGGTGCCCGGTCCAATGTAGATCGATCACAATCTCCACTCGGCTGCCTCATAAGAGATTGATGTCGCCCTCCCGCAATAATTCTACTTCCGTGTGGGACTCCATACGGAAGTATTGTTGGTTGCGCACGCATACCCCGTTCAAAATGAAGCCATGGAGGCTGCCATTTTGTTCTCCGTTCAAAAGTTTAGCGGCTCGAACAGATCACTGGGAGCATACAACTCAACAAATCACTTTACCTCTCACAATCTATGAGCATAAGTAGTTGGTCTGGTGTGAAAACCGTGTTGAAAACAAAGCGAATTGTACAAACGGCTTGCTGTAGAAGAGGCCGATGACTGCCTACAACGTTAAAACTACGTGCTGAACTACGCTGTGTTGATGCTGTGACGTTGCGTCATTTGACGGCCAAAACGGCGGCACGGGGGAAGCCTTCGCCGGCGTAACGTCATTATCATCATCGACGAATAAAGTTGTACTGTTTTTAACCAATGAGTTCACAGTTCAGAGGGCGACATCAATCTCTAATGAGGCTGCCGAGTGGACATTGTGATCGATCTAGGTCCAATGCAACTCACTCACGATATTCACGTCAGTACAAATCACCGACAATAGGTGGCAGCACCGCAGGCGTCGCGTGGATAGAGAACCAGTGAGTGAGTGTTTACAACTTGAACGTCCAGCTCCTTTAATATTCGGCTTGTTTCCATAATTGAGCATACAAATGGTCCCAATGGTCAAACTCGTCGCAGTGAAACAACAATGCCATCTGATGCCATTTGCAATAACTAGGCCATCTAGTTACTTCCCAACATGCCATGCGACAGCTGCACCATCTATGAACAAAGAACTGTAACTATAATAAGCAGTGGGTTGTAATATACCACGCTATAAGACCTCAATATATGTACGACAAGTCGTACATAAGGGTTTAGCAAAGGGTTACTGGTCAGCTGTATTTGGCATAGCATGGTAGAGCACAAATTTTCCACAAGAACCTTCTCCTATTCACATTCAACAGACACGACACATATACAAGAAAAATGAATCAGTCGGACAACCCATTTGAAATGTCACCAATGGCCACATTCAAAATCATAGAGCACAGGGCCCAGTTGCACAAAAGCATACTAGGCTTAGTATCATTCTACTGTAAAGCAGGAAAATTTCGTGTGCAGGAAATTTTCGCAAGAGTGTATGAGTCGCGAAAATTGCCTGTCGCAAATATGAGTACAGTCAACGGCGCATATAACGGCCTTGCATATACCGGACAATCGCCTATAACGTACTGAAACTGGAAGTCCCGGTCCCGTTTTGCAATGCATCAGACAATGACGACGACGGACAACGGACGCCGACGGACATATGCATATAACGGACTTTGCATATTATGGACAAAAATTGCTGGTCCCAATTAGTACGTTATAGGTGATGTTGACTGTACATGCAAGTGTTAAATATGGTCCATGGAAAAAAATGAAAAAAATTGCAGAGACGCGCGAAAATATCCTGCCACGAATATGTCTATAATTCTTGATTCACGGAAATTTCCAGCCGTGAAGTTATCTTGTTTTACAATATCTCCTAGTTGGCTCCGGTTGCACAAAAGTATACTGGGCTTAGAATCATTCTATCTCCTAGATGGCTTCTCACTTAGTATGCACTTGTATACAAAGTCAGAAGCCAACTAGGAGATAGAATGATACTATGCCTTACGCTTTTGTGCAACCGGGCCCTGATTTTTATGGTTCCCGATCAATCAGATCGGGAACCATATTGTTTTTGGTCATGGTGTGTGTGTGTGTGTGTGTGTGTGTGTGTGTGTGTGCGTGTGTCTGTGTGTGTGTGTGTGTGTCTGTGTGTGTGTGTGTCTGTGTGTCCGGTCTGTCACACCTTCATATCTCATCTCCTTGAACAGCTACAGCCTTGGAAACAAATCCTACCCCCAGGTTTGTAAACCTGGGCAATCCAATGAGCCAATAATTTTCAATCTCAGATGCCTCCATCATGATGTAATCAACATATCGGACTTGATTTTTTGTCTGTCACGCTTTTATCTGATGGCATAACTCGGCTCCTTCGACACCTACAGCAATGGAATAAGTTCTACCCTTAGGTTTTCATACCTTAGGAATTGAATGGGCTGGTTGCTTTTGATGTGAGATGTTGGGGTCATGGTGATATCGATATCACGAATTTGATATTTTCAGATAACTTGCCATACTGTCAACTGAGCAACATGAAACAAGTCTTAGTTCATGCCTACTTATCCAAGGACTGGACTATGTTGAAATTCTCAGCCTCAAGTGTCCGGGTGTTCGAAATATCATGAGATTTTGATATATCAAACTTGATAATTTGAAATATCTCTGCCTGTGGTAAAGGTAGAGGCATGATATCACCCATACTTAGGTTATTGAGGATGCCCATTTCGATTATGCAATGACCTTGATGATCAGAGGTCAAGGTCAAGGTCAGAGGTCAAGGTCGAACTTGAAAATTTGAAATATCTCTGCCTGTGGTAGTGATAGAGACATGATATCACCCACACTTTAGGTTATTGAGGATGCACATTTCGATTACGCAATGACCTTGATTATCAGAGGTCAAGGTCAAGGTCAAACATGAAAATTTGTAATTTCTCTGCCTGTGGTAGTGATAGAGACATGATATCCCCCGTACTTAGGTTATTGAGGATGCCCATTTCGATTATGTAATGACAATGATGATCAGAGGTCAAGGTCAAGGTCAAACTTGATAATTCGAAATTCCTTGGCCTTTGGTAAAGGTAGAGGCATGATATCACCCATACCTAGGTTATTGAGGATGCCCATTCCGATTATGCAATGACCTTGATGATCAGAGGTCTAGGTCAAGGTCATACTTTGATAATTTGATACATTTCTGCCTATGGCAGAGGTGGAAGCATGATATCACCCACTATTAGGTTACTGAGGATGCCCATTTCGATTATGCAATGACCTTGATGATCAGAGGTCAAGGTCAAACCTGATGATTTGATTTGAGCACATCAAAATGGCAACCAGCAGGCTGCCTGCCATGCCTGTAAGGTCCTCTAAAACAAGCGGGAACCATCAGACATTTACAATGTCATCTTGTTATATATGTCTTTAACACTTTCAGTCCCGTGTAATAAAAGAAAACACGCTGCTGCAGGGGCAGAACACAGGACATACACATCTGAAATAGTCTACAATTTCACAAAAACTAATACAAGTTACAAGATAAAGCCAGGTCAGGCTGTGAAGTACAATGTTGGCTTGGACTGCGACTGCACGTCGCCGGAGAAGAACAGGACATTGGCCGGAAAATGGACCAGGAATTGTCAAGGGGTATGTAGTGGATGAAATATTCCTACAAGACAATATAAATGTAACGAATTAAAGAAAAACACTACTGAAGTGAAAATAGTGATATTTGAAAAAGGTTAGTCTGCAAACTTGAGGGGGGATATCCCCTCCTTGAAATTTTTGCGGATGTGATCATCCCCCTCTGGCGGAAACACTCGAGATCCATGGACCGTTCAACAGGGTGTGAATACACCAGAGAAACTTGAATTTCAATTGAATGTTCGTGTGATATAGGACGAAAGTACATTTTTCAAGATGGCCACCAGGCAGCCACCGTGTGCGGTGACAGGATGCTCAGACAACGTCGGAGACAAAATTCACTCGTCTGCACCATTGGTATACTGTTCTTTTGATGAGTTGCTGCTGGTACCGATAGATACAAGATTCAACCAATCGTCTTCTCTCCTAGGAGCAACCAGATGGCGCCCGCTGCACAACTGACCCTTTACCAAAGCACCTCTCTCCTGTGATTGGACGACAGGACCATTCCAAGGAACCTACTACATGTGCATGTCTCGGAAGCACCAGCTTACGGCATCTCTACAGAGATGTCTGGGTGCTGTTCAAGGCAGTGAAATTCAACTGTACTCCGGATATGCTGAATAAAACATATGATTTTTATATCGATGAGAATGAGACAATACATCCCAGGGACCACTACTCGGTCATGAGCTTCCACTGCAAACTTCCAGAACACGGTGAGTTATTTGTCTTCACTTTAGTCAAATGCAGGCGCAGATCCACGGGGAGCACACCCGGCCCGTGCCCCCCTTTTTTTGTGGAAAACCTTTAAAATTTACCAGGAAATTTCAAAATTTTGAATAGGTGTTAAAATTTGACCGAGGTTTTCCACGATGTGCGCTGGCTGTGCCCCCTCTTTCCCATGACTCTGGATCCGCCCCTGAAACGTATTTCCTTTCCCAGCCCTGTAACCGAGAGGTACATGTGTACAAAGTTTCGACAAGATAACTCAAGCCATTATCAAAAGATAGTGACATTTTCGTCATCCGTCACAAAAGGGTTAAGATGGCCTCTACACTGAAATCAAGGGGGGGGATTGAAACAGATGATGTCCTGTGAAATATGACATACGATTATGAGTTAAAAATATAAAAACATGGATGTCATGCATATTACGTTATTTGCCAGATATCACAGAGCAGACCACAGAATGGAGTCTTCAGAATAAGAGTGATGGCAGATGAATGTACCAAATGACAACAGTTTAAATCTTGTGATAATCATTTGTGACCCGTCAAGAAAAAGCAGGCACAAGTCACAGGTGATCATCATTGGTCATCAGTTTACTCAACTATTATCACTGCTGTCCACTGTTCAGCTGTTGTGTTGTAAGGCGGTCATGAACCCTTTCTGCGGTGTGCCTACCTCTGCTACAGTACAGGTCACAATTGACATCCCTAAATTCGCGAAAGTTATGCGTAAGTCACTCGTAACTTACGCAACAACTCACGAGCTATGTTACGCGTAACTTACGAGGTGAGTTACGCGAATTTCTCTAGCTACGCAGTGATTAACGAGGCAAGGTACGCGATTTTGGCGAGTTACGCGGTGAGTTACGCGAAACCAAAGCCATGAGTTATGCGTAAGTTACTCGTAACATACGCGACGCCGTAGGGATGTCAATTGTGACCTGTACTGTAGATCGGGTCACATTTATATTGTCTTTTTCAGTTCCGTGTAATAAACGGCATCATGTTATAAAAGATGAAAAGGTCACGTCAAAAGAAATCATTGATTATTTGAATACTAGTGAGCCTCTTGACGTACCTTGTGGGACGACAGTAACATTCAAAATGGGGTTGGACTGCAAGTGCACGTGGCCAGAAGTAAATCGGAGATTGAAAGGAGCGTGGAATCCACCATTGCCAGTAAGTGTGTTGGTGTTGTCTCATGTCATGATCAGACTTTTCTCACTGCTTGATCAAAACGCCACTTGCCTAAGGCCTAGTTTATACTTCGACGCACGACCATCGGCGTCCGACGCGCGATCAAAATCTGGACGCCGACCTAATGAAGTAGGCTTATTTCGGCGTACAGATTTTGATCGTGCGTCGGACGCCGATGGTCCTGCGTCGAAGTATAAACTAGGCTTTAGGCCCACATCAGTTGGATTAGGCGAGCAGACTGATTCATTCCACTTTGCTACGGAACATTCCAAGGTGTTGCCAATTTGCTTTTTCCAAAATAGACGCTTAAAGGGGCACGGTCGATATTGCCACTTTTTATCGACAGCCGCACGACTGGAGGCTCTCCAATACTGTAGTTTTGCCTTTCGCCCCAGTACTGGAGGGTGTATGATGACATAATGCACATGTAACAAGCGAAGAAAATTGTCCAGGCTGAGATTCGAACCTGCAACCTCCTGCTTGTAAGTCCAACGCTCTACCACTGAGCTAAAGAGACATGTCCCGCCAGCTGGACTGGTAGGAACGCGGATTTTATCATTGTAGCTCCGCTACCTATAGCTTCGCTACACACACGTGGATAGTTGCAGAGCATGACATGGGGAAGGTTGAAAAGCAGTAGTTCCACAACATGTCAATTGAGGTCTCCTCAACGTGGATATGTTTATTGCAGGATAGGGAACACCCTGCCCCTTTAGATGTTTTATAATTCATTCGAAGCATGAATTGGAATTTTAAAATTGCAAGTATTAATTGCGTCAGGGGGTGGATCTCGGATTTCTGTGAAGTGGGGTGCTGGGGTCTCCTTCAGAAAATTTTTTAATGAAATGGTCCATGGACCATGTGCTCACCGGTTGGACATAATAGTCTAATGACAGAGGGAGGCACATATCAGTTATGAGCAATCTCGGTCAAGTCATTCCCAGGTAGGACTTTGATGATTTTTGGGTTATGCCACCTGGCGGCCATATTGGATGTCCGATCGGGCCGGAACTTCACATGCATATATAAAGGTCATCTGCAGGGGACCACATAGCACATTGGAGCACTTTGGGTCAAGTCGTTCTCGAGTTAGAGCATTTTGATGATTTTTGGGTTACGCCCCTGGCGGCCATATTGGATGTCCGATCGGGCCGAAACTTCACATGGACATAAAGGTCATCTGCAGGGGACCACATACCACATTGGAGCGCTTTGGGTTAAGGCGTTCCTGAGTTACAGCACTTTGATGATTTTGGGGTTACGCCACCTGGTGGCCATGTTGGAAGTCAAATCAGGCCGAAATTTGACATGCATGTAAAGGTCATCTAGATGGAGGTAAATATCAAATTTGAGCACTCTGATCAAGCCGTTCCCGAGTAATAGCACTTAATTGATTTTCAGGTTATGCCACCTGGCGGCCATACTGGATGTCCAATTGGGCCGAAACTTGGTATTTTTTAAGGTACCCCTCCAATGCATGTTTATGCAAAATATGAAGTCGCTCAGTGAAATAATGACAAACTGTGGCAGGTTCGTCACTTTTGTCGAACTTTGACCTCTGTGACCTTGAAAAGTAGGTCAAATCAAAAACCCGTTACATATGTCATGTATCCTCATTAGATACACCTATGATAAAAATTTGGAGATGATCCAGTCATTAGTTCAGGAGTTATTGCACTTTTTGTGTTTTTGGTTTTGGCCACCTGGTGGCCAAGCCAACAACCGAATCGGACCGAAACTTGGTGTCATGGGTCATCTGACCTAGAGCAATGTATGTACCAAGTTTTAGATCAATAGCCCCAGCGGTTACGAAACGTGCCCTGCTAACGGAACACGACGACGGACGCTGCACCATCGTAATAGCTCACCCCGGTGAGCTAAAAAGGGGATGCCAAATGTGTTTTTCCAGCATCGGAGGACCAATACAACATCACTCTGCTGCCATAAGGGGCCCACATGCCGACTGCGCCCCCTAAAAATTCGTCTCCGAGTGTAAACTTTTCTTGCAATTTCAGAATTCTGACTTCACACCTGTTGGACATCAGGATCCTTCCGTGAAGCCTCTTTCATGCTACACGGGAGTCGGATCTGTGACATTCCGATACAAGGATGTGATTGTGTTATTTTACAAGATTCCATTTACTTGTGACTACCAAACCAACGGCAAAGTATATGGGTTTTATATTGATGAGGGCCAGAAGACCACCACGCCAGACATCCTCATGAAGGTCCGCTGCAATGACAGTAAGTCCTTTTGTTCTTCCTAGATTTCAGAAAGTCTGTTATTTTGGATTGATATGTATGTTGATAAGTTGATGTGGCAAAGAGGAACCAGCAGGGCTAACAGGGAGACTGTGAGTGGTTGTACATGTACCTTTTCCGACATTCGTCTGTGTTGCACTGTATAAAGGACATCTTGACACAATATCATTAAGGCTCGTCTACACGATCATACATTTGTTCAAAACATCATCATACATTTGTATGATGATGTCCAAGCTTGTTTGTCGATTTCTGTCTTGTGACAATGCAGCTAAAATTTTGAACATCATCATACATTGTTCAAAACAGCATCATAGACTTGTATGATGATGTTCAAGTTTGTTGTGGATTTCGATCTACAGTCCAACATTCATGGACATTGTATGATGAAGTATGATGGAGAAAGGATAATGTTGGATGATGTTCAAGTTTGTTGGGAAAACCGTCCACACGATCATACATTTGTGCCTGAACATCATCACACATTTTTTTTGGGATGTTTTGCATTGGCAAGATGAAACATGCAGCTAAAAATTTGAACATCATCATACATGTTCAGGTTTGTTGGGAAAACAGTCCACACGATCATAC